>CM035427.1:130589546-130702046 GCA_020310875.1 Ceratopteris richardii | reverse complement strand
GCTAGTGACCTGTGGTCCGTGTTGATCAAAAGGAAAATTCAGTTTTTTTCATCTTTAGGATTATAAAACCTGGACTGATGGTAACATTCCAACACCCTCAGATTTTCTGCCCATCTTATTACCAAATTTTGGAAGAGTTGGATGAAGGTTAAGCATGTTTATTCTCGTAATGACAAATTTGTAACTAAAAGTTCCTTTTTTTTTTTGCAGGAGTCTCCTTGATATGGTTGGCCGGCTCTCTAGAACAAGACCTTCCTTGCCATTAGGGAACAAAATTGCTTTAAAGCAGGATTTAAATCATGGAACAATTTTTTGATTCAAGGTACCTTGGTGTCTGATGAGTATATTGGGTCCCTCACTAATCTTTCTCTAGCTTGTCAACAGGTGATGATTACTCATAGAGAGATGTTGAGGATGAGATTGAGCTCTTGTCAAAGTTTGAACCTAAAGATTGAAGAAGTTGTTGCTGAGATGCTAAAGAAATTCAAAGGAAACAGAGGTTGTGTGACTAAGGTAGAAATAATCAAGGCTTCTAGTTCAATAAGAAGAATTTTTTTTTTTTACTCTCAAAAGAGATTTGTATAAAATTGGTCTTGCTTGTATCTCGGCCATAAAAGCTGTTCCCACAGTCCAAATGAATAGATGGGTTATTGTATCTACTTACCCCCTATCGAGGTGGAAACCTATGTTATCAACATTGTACTCCAAGGAACGATTTGATATGTTCCTGGCCTTGTAATTGCTAGTCTCCGCGCCTATGGGGCTCTCGTGCCTTTGCATGGTGTATACATCTTCATTAATTTAATCCTTTTTCCTATTGTCTAAAAAAAAAAACCTTGAGAAGTGTCCTCTTCAAAATAAATAATGGATAGTCAAAATAAATCATGGATATTGAGAGAACTTTTTTTTTTTAATAAAGGGAGTTCGGCAATGCCTACTCTCCCTGATATTGAGAGAACTTTTCTTTTTATAAAAAGAAAGCTCGGCCTTGGCCTATTCTCCCAGACTTTAATTAAAATAAAGAAGAAAAGTTACACATGAATGGGACTAGTGCCCATGGGATCCCCCAAATCTCACAATGCAGGGGACAAGTTCGGTAAACTAGAGGGCATTACAAATGAGGCGTACAAATCTATCATTTCCCTCATGCGGGACCCATTTGGGTTTAAGCTTGTTATCAACGAGGAGATAAATAGAGTGGTGCCTAAATGGTGGAGATCTCTTATCACGGGAGATTCTTTTACCTAGAAGAAACAAGGATTTCTCAATCGACCATTCTTTTGGGGTTTGACCAAAGTTGAGAGCACATAGCTCTCTCCATAGCTCCCTCCAAAGTTGACAGCACGTAGCTCGCTCTAGATCTTCCAAAGAGTCTCACCTCTGATGGCATTGATATTGAGAGAACTTGTTTTTTTAAATAAAAGGAAGTTCGGCCTTAGCCTAGTCTCCCGGACTTTAATTAAAATAAAGAAATAAAGTTACAAGTGAATGGGACTAGTGCCCATGGGACCCCCCAAATCCAACAATGCAGGGGAGGAGTAAGGCAAGCTAGAGGGCATTACAAATGAGGCGGATAAATTTATCATCACCCTCATGTGGGACCCATTTGGGTTTCAACTTGTTGTTTTCGAGGAGATAAATACAGTGATATCTAAACGGTGGAGATCTCTTATCTCGGGAGATTCTTTTACCTAGGAGAAACAAGGATTTCTCGATCGACCATTCCTTAGGAGTTTGGTCAAAATTGACAGCACATCGCTCCCTCCAAATCTTCCAGAGAGTCTCACCTCTGATGTCATTCCACAGCCTCGATGAGCAGTCGACCGCCTCACCCAACATCACTTGTTGCCAAATAACATGGGACTTGGGGCAGTCGAAGAACAGGTGAGCTAAATCTTCGATGCACCGATGGCAACGCTTGCACCATGGCGGCACACCACAGATTTTGTTAGCCCTTGCATTGGACCAGATACCTTTATGCAAGATCTGCCACATGAGAACGGATTTTTTGACCTCAATTAGGGGGTGCCAAATAGACATGAATTTTAGTTCCCACCGAAGTTTGGTCCAAGAAAGGCACCATCTCTTGTTAAGAGTGTGGTGGACATCTAACTCCTCTTTGAAGTTGGGGGTTCTGGATAGCTTCTTACCATTCCTCCATTTGAGGCCCTCCAGACAAGGAAGATCCTGACCGCAGAGAAGGCGGGTAGTTGAGTTGTCCCATGCTAAACACCTGCTTTGAAGAAGAGTCCATTCCTCAAAGGTAACTCTAAGTCTCGGATCGAAATCTTCGAACCTAATCCACTGGCTGGTCTCTTGTTTCCAGAGTTGTTTCCACTGTTTGAACCCCTTGTTCCATAGCCGCTTTGCAATTGGGAGGTTCCAAGACTCCACCCCCCTGATGCCGTTGATTGGGAACCAAATAGAGTCATTTTGTCTTATCCCAGCCGCCCACTTCCACTCATCATTGATTCTGATGAACTGTTTGGCCTTGTTCCAATTCTTCCATAAGGAACACACGAGGCTAGAGCCTTTAGGGGACACCGGGTGGGGGGAGAACAAAAGCGTGAGAATCCCTATGTCCTTCCAACCAGGATGGCCGACTAAGGTAAGGTCTTCCGTGTTTCCGAAGATCAATCTAGCCCAAGAGGACTCCCTATTGCTCCAAGCCTTGATAAGCCACTTTGCCACCAGCTTGTCGGCCAACCCAACAATATGCAAAATTCCCAAGCCCCCTAAGTCTTTAGGGCTAATGGAAGTTTCCCATTTGATTTTGGGAATCCCCTTGGGTCCCCAGTCCAAAGGAAGTTTCTGCAGATTCTTTCCACTTTGGCCAAGAAACTTAACAAAAGAAACTTAACATGTTATAAATATGGGTTTTCCCGTACACTACTCGTCACTCAGGTAATTTCTTTCTCTTAATACACTTAAGTTTCTTTCAAAAAGAAAACGGACCATCCAGAGGGCTCTCATGTAATTTCTCTCTCTTAATACATTTACAGTTTCTTTCCACAAGAAAAAAGACCATCCACAGTAAATGAAGAAGATAACAGAAAAGAAAATGATGAAGTGAGCGCGTGATGCGTCAATGAATGCCTCACCGACAGACGCATCACAATTTGCAAGTTCCTTCAAAGTTCTGAGATCGAGAAAGCTTTCGGTATTCATGTTCACCTACCACAAAGTTCTGGTACATCTCTAAAGTTTGAACATTTCTGAAATTCTGAACTGGATAAGCGGTACATAAAGAACCCTTCAATTCATCGATGTGACCTTTTGAATCCCTGCGCGCGCTATGAAGGTCTGGATGGCGTCAGAAATATAGTGTCAATGGTCATTAGACCTGTAAGGCTGCAACGTAGGAAATCGGGTAAATATAATGCGCATTGCAACGTAGGAAATCGGGTGATTCATCTGTAATGCGCATTGCGAACAAATCACGGCTTGAGACAAAAGCAACTCCAGAATTAATGGAGTTCATCCACAGTTATCGTGTCTGGAGTCTGCAGACAATGAAAACGGTAGTCAGTTGGCTTTGCTTCGCAGTCACAGAATCTGCCAACTAGCCGGAGGATCCTTTTCCCTGCTCCTGATAGATCTCCTTCCTGGTAGAACAAAACACGCAAACTGTAAAGATACTATGTCAGATCAAAAGACATCATTCAGAACCTGCCGAATTAGCAAAAACATCAAGAAAAAAAAAAGGGGACAAGGAGACAACCAAAATAATGAGAGATTACGCACACAGAATTAGCTTGAAGAATTTGTGTGCAAATGAAAATCAGAGATAAAAGGCCACCGCTGGCCAAGAGTTTCTTTTTTTTTTTTTCTTGAGACAACAGGAAAAGAGAGTAAATTGATGAGTAAAAATACAAAAGGAAAAGAGAGTAAATTAATGAGTAAAAATACAAAGTGCACAGGGAAGCAGAGATCCCATCAGACACAGGGGTTACAAATTGGAGACCATGATAAACCTATCATTGGAGTAACATTCCAAGAGGGATTCCCTCCATTTACGAGGAGGAAGGGACCTAATAATATCAGTGTGATCCTGGGGGGCATGTTTGATTGACTGCAGACTCTGCATACCAGAAAGATACAAGGATTTTCTAAGGGAAAACAGAAAATTCCTTTTGCCATTGTTAAAAAGGGATTGGTTCCTGCTAATCCATATATGCCAAAGGATGTGTCCCCTCCACAAATTCCAAAGAACCAGATCAAGCTTATTGCAGCATCCAAGGACAATCTCTCTGAGCCCCAGTTGAGGGAGCTTCTTGACAACCAGAATAGGATCCAACATCTTCCAAAATTGTCTTGCATGCCAACAGTTAATAAAGAGATGGGTTAAATCCTCTTCCCTGCTACACAGAGCACATTTACCATTATTGGGATTTACTCTCTTGGCCCTGCTGCCAATCCACAGCCCATTGTGAAGAATCAACCATTCCAAGTAGGAATGCTTGATGTTGTAGGGGAAAGCCCAAATGGCTTTGAACCTAAATCTCCATTGATTGGCTGACCAATTACATCCCCATCTTATGTTAAGCTTGCTGGTAACACAGAGAACAGAGCCTCTGTTGTACTTGAACCTTTGCCACATATCTTTAGCAACATCTGTGATATGAATGTTGACTAATCTGCATTCCTCAAGCTTCGACTTCAAGAGGGACTTCATTTCCAAAAGAATCTGTAAACAACCAGAGGAAAACTGAGTCAATTGAAGGATATAATCATCAGATATCAATTCACCTGAGTTGAAAAAACAGGCCCAATTTTTGACACCAAGTTTGAAGCATTTATGCTCTCTAATCTCAGGACTTTTGTTACTCCACAGGGAAATCCATCCCAACCAAGGAGATTCCTGGAGAAAAAAGTTGAGGTTAGACGAATACTTAAAATTTGGGGAAAAACAAGCTTTGACATTCATCCACACAGACCAGAACCTGCAAGAAAGGAGACTGCCAACACGGATAAAGGTGGAGGGGGAGATAACAATATCCCACAGATGATTATTAGACCAGGCTTTATAATTCTTGACATGAAACTTATGAATGTTTCTTTTAAGAAGGACAACCCAAATGTCACAAGAGTTTAAAGCCCTGAAAACCCATTTAGCAGCCAAGTTCTCAGCCATTTTTATAGGGTAGATGATACCTAACCCTCCTTCGTGCTTAGGCAAACAGCATATCTTCCAAGACACCTTAGGGACTTTGTTAGTCTGTTCATTTCCCCCCCATAAGAATCTTCTAGCAAGAGCAATCACCTGATTTAACTGCTTTTTGGAAGGGCTCCAACAAGCCAGGAAGTAAACCAGAGAAGGGAGAAGATAGTGCTTTAAAATAAAACATCTATGAGAGAGGGAAGCATAAACATTATACCACCTGAGCATTTTTTCCTTAAATTTTTGAAGCACCCAATCCCATCTTTGTTGCATAGAGACATTAAAACCCATGGGGATACCCAGTAACCTAAAGATCGTTTGATCCTGTAGGATAATACAACCAGTATCAATAATGCAGTTGGGAATTATATGATTGGAAGACCTAAAACCAGTTTTAGAGTGATTGATATGAGAACCACTGGCAAGACAAAAGGTATTTAGACAGGCTAGGAAATTTTCAGCATACACAGGATCAGCAAGAGTACACATATTGGTATCATCAGCAAACATTTGAAGCCCAAGTTGGTGATTGGAATTGGGAATGGGGATGCCTTTGATTTTTCCTCTGGCCATTTCATAATTCACTAACCACCCACGAGCATCACTGGATATGGCAAAAAGAAGGGGGGCCAAGGGGCACCCTTGTTTAATGGATCTAGCAATTTTAAAAGGAGGGGATAAATGACCATTCAAAGAGACTCTGGACGAAGCATTTCCAAAAAGGGTACTGACATACTTAATAAACTTTTTCCCAATACCAATATCATGAAGAGACTGAAGAATAAAGTCCCACTCTATTCTATCATAAGCTTTGTCAAAGTCAATTTTGAAGAAATAGTAGTCAAGATCAACATCATCAGCATAATCAAAACCTTCCCAAAGAGAGATGATGGCATCAAGAATGTATCTACCTTTAATAAAACCTTCTTGCATGGGTAAAATGATAGTGTTCATGATAGGACTTAGCCTTCTAGCAAGGGCTGAAGCAAAAATTTTATAGACAGAGTTGAGGCAAGTTATGGGTCTCCAGTTATTGAGATCTTCCTTAGGGCCCTTTTTATGTATGAGTCTAATAACCCCCATGTTCATATCAGAGGACAAGGTACCTTTCCTAGTGGCCTCTCTCCAAATCTCCAGAAGCTAGGGAGTAATGAAATCCTTAAGATCTTTGAAAAATTCATTTGGAATTCCAACAATACCAGGTGACTTACAAAGTTTCAATTTATCAATGGCTTCTTTAACCTCCCTAGCAGAGAGGGGCAAGTCCAGGAGAGCAGCCAGTCCCTGAAGGGAGAGTTTTCACCCTGACAGAAGCAATATGGGCCTTGGCTCTCTGGATTTCTTCCCCCCTCTTGGGAGGACTAGAGAAGACATTCATAAAGAAACTAGAGGCTTCATGTAAGCACTCTTCCATGTTAGCAGCAATACCACCATTACTTTTAGCAAGTAAGGGAATGAAGTCCTTGTTTTTCTTTTGCTTGAGCATGTCATACATATGTTTATTGGGTCTATCCATGTTCCTCTCCCAGAACCTTCTAGAGTTGGCCAGAGACCAGCTAGCTTCCAGATACTCCTCACATATGAGTTTATGATTCAACTCAATGGAGCCCACACAAGGGTTATTAGGATCATACAACTTAAGAGCTTCCAAGATTTTCTCTTTTCTGAGAGCTCTTGCCTTAGACACTTTGTCTTTATAGAAGGTAAAAACATTCTGGATATCCTTCACAGCACTTTTGAAAGCAGAGGTGTTATGGAAAAAGTGCCAACTAATGGTCATCTTAATTTGATTGATAAAGGAGGGGAGCTTGAGCAGCCTAGCATCAAGGTGGGGCCAACCAGCTCTAAAGGGCTTATAGTTTCTCTTAAAACACAGAAAAAGGGGAAAATGATCAGACAACATCAAAGAATGGTCAGTATTAGCACTAATCTCCCAAAAATCTTTACCATAAGAAGAATTAATATAGCATCTATCAAGTCTAGCACCCAGGGCATTAACATTAGACTATCTATTGTGCCATGTGATACCAGTATGCTCAGAGTGATCAATCAAATCATGAAAGTAACAAAGAGAGTACCAACAAGTTTTTTCAGAACCGTAGATGCAAGCCCCCTTATTATTAAGTCTATCATTGATGTTGGTAACCATATTGAAGTCTCCTATAATGCAGATATTACCTTGAAGTTTTTTTAACTCCTCCCAGCAAATGCTTCTCATATTCCTGCAATTAGAGGCATAAATACTAACTATACTTACCTCCATAGGGAAATCGAAGGAGACAGCTACCCATTGAAAGGAAGGACTTTTAAACACCCCTTTAATAAGATGACCAATCTTCGGGTTAACACCTATAGCAGCACCTCCTTTACCTTGGACATGATCAGTAAAAAACCATTTAAAGTGACTATCGATGATTTTCAAATGGGTATCAAGCTTGTTACCACCTATCTTCAGCTCCTGAAGACAAACAACATCAGAGGGCTTGGAAAGGTTCCTTTTCCAATTATTAAGGACTTTGGCTCTAATTGGATCAGTCAAACCTTTACTGTTAAAAGAAACTAAATTCAGAGAATCCATTAAACAACAAAAAGGAAGAGATACTCAAGGGAACTTAGAATTTCGAAGTTTTACTTGGTTGGAGATTAAAACTTGAGGTCCTAACCCCTTCTTTCCTTTTAGGCTTACCTTGCAATTTTACCACAATGTCGTTAACTTTATTAAGAGCCGAAGGGAGTTTAGATTCGACAGGAATCTCATTAGACATTTGAACCAAGAGTTCATCATCTACTTTATTTATTTCATCCATTAATACATCATCATTAAGGACTGTATCATACCTGCTATTGTGGGACTTTTTTTTTCCAACTACCTGCCACTCGTTGGTAGTGTTAAAGTCTTCTACCACCTGTTTACCTGAGGCATCCATATGATAACCTTCAATGGGATGATTTACTCGACAATTTTCCTTGTCCGATTCACCTTCATCTATGAAAGAGGGATTAGTAACCTCAAGGAGAACACTGTAAGGATTAGTCAACTTCCCTGATTTTTTCCTGTAAGGTTTAGGATTGGGCTTTTTGATGTTTGGCCCTGCTTGACCATTTGTATTGACCTTATTGGGAGGAGCACAGCGTCCATCTGTCTCAGGGGCTGAAGAAACATTGTTAGAACCCGAGGGGGAATTATTAAGCAGAGGATAGTCCTTGATGAGGTGACCCTGTTTAAAACACTTAAAGCAAGCATTAAGAAGATTTCTATAAACAATTTGTTGTTCATGTAGAAATAACCCGTCAGAGTCTTTGATACGAATAGTCTGTTTGATCGGTTTAGAAACATCGATTTCAATCATTAGCTGGGGGTCCCATTTGGGGTTAATACCTCCAGACCTAGATTTCTGCCCTAGCACTTTACCTGGCCAAGAGTTTCTGTATATTTTGAACATGTGATAAAGTAGGGCTATTTTCTATCACCTCCATGGATCATGATGAGTTACCGGAGAGGACAAAGAACTTTCTATATACTTCCAACATGTGATAAAGTAGGGCATTTTCTATCACGTCCACAGATCATGAAGATCGACTGGAGAGCAGAAAGAACTTCAACTTCACGTAGCGAAAGCTAACGCGACAGCGGTTTGATTTGCTTCTGCGTAAGCAGATATCGGAGCCCTAGATATATATATAGACATAAGTTACCTTCATTGATCCAAGATGTCGAGATCCTTGAGCAGTGCTTGTCCATCGGCACCCAAACTTTTCCGATACCATCCTTTCTGGAAGCGACGGAGACGTTACAGCGGCTTGTATCTGTAAGCAGTCATTTGCGCAAAACCTTTTCATGAACTGCGAAAACTTTTCATGAACATACATGAGAGAGTGATTTGGAAGGAATAAGAAACAAAGAACCGAAAGTCGCAATCGACGATTCTAACAGCATTTTAGTCCGTATGCCTACGAGCGTCAACGGAAGTATGACGATATCGTCCTTTCGAAAAGCTCCGGTGAAAGCGCCATAGCTAACGATTCCTGATGGACATTTCAACAGAAATTGACATCAGAAATTTATCTAGCGGGGCTCATAAACAAAGTACTCACGTTGCAGACGCCGACGCTCAATCGTGTAAGCTTTCGCACGGACAAAAGGAAGCTCTCTAACAAAAAGGACGTCACTGTAGCGACAGCCTGCGACCGACAGCATTGTCGTACCTTTCATATAATAATAATAATAATAACAAAAAAGAAAAGGATTTTGAATTATATTAATTGGATAAAGATTATAAGGGTGGGTTCACACCCTGGCACCAAAAATCATGCTTTTAGCATGTAATTTCCATCGACTAGAGAGTGGAAGATAGATTTTTTTTCTTTCCATTATTTTTTTTGAGAGTACAATAAATTGGAAAGACACACACACACACCCGACCTCGTCAAGTAGAGGCACCCATCTTGGGGAACTGAGGCATCCAACCCTAAGCGGGACTTGAACCTTAGCCATCTGCATAGGAGTACAAGGCACATCCGCTAAACCACACCAACTGGATTTCTTCCCATTATCTTGTGTGAACAATGACCAATCAAAGAGTGAAAAAATATGAATTAAAATCTGAAGTGGCAAAGGTAAACTAAATCTTTCTAAGGGGTCAAGCCACAAGAAAAATCACTTTCATGTTACTTACACTATCATGTTACTATTCTTCTTCAACCTTACATGAGAAGCAAAAGAATCTGATGTGGTGAACCATGATTGATTTAAAATGACCCTCTTTCTCTTCTTGTGTGAATGTAGCTAAAAAAAGTTAGGGAGATTTACAAAGTAAGATTATGAGCTTATTTAATGGTTGATACTTTGAATCTCTGGGAGGAAATCCTGATTTCAAATCCTAGCTGGACATTTCCATGATTTCCCAAAGATGGGTGTTCATGAGTTCCCCAAGATGGGTGCCCCTACCTTACAAGGTTGGGTGTGTGTGTCTTTCCAATTCATTGTACTCTCAAAAAAAAAATTATGAGCTTGTAATTCCTTTTTTTGAGGGGGGACGGAGGAGGGGTCTAGTTCTTTCAAGTTTATTGTCTTGAACTACAAAGGTCATCAGGTATTGAAATGGTGCCTTTCATTGCATATAAAAGTCTATTAGGACAAGTCTAATTCATATATTTGTCTAACAATAGTCGCTTGACTCGCTCAATCTCTTGCCTCTCTTATCAAGGGCATGTTGAATTCCTATTAGCAAGACATCCATCACTAGCTTATAGTGGTGAGATGTTAAAATGAGTTCCCTTGAAGATTATTGGGCCTTCTCTCACTCTTGTTGGAATCTATCACCACTGGCAAGGTTCGTGCACCCTATGGCAGATTGAAACCATTATCCTCCTCTATCCTTAGGGTCCTCCCTACCCAATCTCTACCACTGAAGAACATTCAAGCTCTACCATTCTTAGTAGTTGCTAAGCATTGAACCCTTGCTTGTGTGAGATTCAAAGGATCCCTTGGTGATATGCCCTTGAGTGTCGTAATTTTTGAACTAATTCAAGCTACCATGAAGAGTAGATTTCAAGATCGAACTTCTTTTAATATATATATATATATATATATATATATATATATATATATATATATATATATATATATATATATATATATATATATATATATATCACAATAAAAATATATACATAAGAGAACTACATACATCTACGAGTGTGTACTCATGACAAGTACTCTAAATCATTAAGGAGACAACATTCTAAAATTGCATTTTCTAGGCATACTTCCAAAAGAATCAAGTTCCTAGCTGAAAAATCCACAAGAATGAATCACTGAACTTATTTAATCATTCCTTTCTCTGACTATATGTGACTAATATCTTTCTATCCAAAAAAAGTTTCACTTGTTCATTTCTTTCTTCAAGTATATTTGAGTAAATTTTTCCTATACCATCAAAGTCTCGTAGGATCTACCAAGAATCAAGCCCCTACTTAGCATATTGAAAAAAATGAATCAATGAACTCACTCAAGCTTTCTCTTCTCCAAGTATATGTGAGTAAATTTTTCCTATCTAAACAAAATCTGGTAGGATCTAGCAAAATTTATAACTATATTACACAAAAGTAAGAGGAGAACCTTGAGGCACGTTAATACAATATTCCAGCATCAAGAAGAAAGAACCAAAATAAAGTTGGGATAATGACACGTGAATGAAACCATGAAGACAAAAGTTCTTTCTGGTCCTTGTGTGTGTGTCATGTTCTTTTTAGTCCCTTTGCGTGTGTGTATGTTCTTTCTCGTCCTTTTGTAAATGAAAAGTGGATAAAAGATAAAGAAGGAAAGAAAAAGGTGGATCAAGAAAAGGTGCTTGAGTCTTTATTCCAAATAATTGTAACAGAAATGGTCCAGGACTCCTTCATAATATTACTATACTATTTTAGAGAGCATTATATTTTACCTACAGGCAATCATACATGCCTCTATCCTATCATAAGCCCTTTTAGAACAAGAGGATGCCCAACAAAACTAAGGACATAATCGCCATTAATTACCACACATGAAGGTGAATTTATGCCACTACTATCTATGCTTCAAATTTGGAGACAAGATACTTCTCTATGTTGATATATTTAGGTCATGATGAGTATGAACACACTAAGACCGTCGAGGCACTTTTTTCCCTTTGTAGGAGGTTTTTCCCCCCTGTGCATGAAAATATTTGAATTGATGCTGGTAACCTTCAAAACCTTCAAAAATATTAAAGATCCACATTTCTCAGGAGTTGGATTCACAGCAGGTAACCTTGATTTGGTCTATGCCTATAACCCTAATGGGTCACTTATATGAGTGCTTTCTTGCTCAAAACTTTACACTATGGAAGGACAACTGACCAAAACATTAGCATCGAAATTGCACCTGTTGCAAACTTCACTTCTTCACATTTACACATGTAAATGTTCCTACTCTCAATTCTCTCAGTCTTATCACAATTAGAATTTGAAATCTTGTACAGAGTTCACTCTACTATAGACTTAGACTTGTACAAAAGCATTTCACAAAAGATTAAACACAGAAGGAGTACTCAGCAAAATATCGGGCGTAATTTTTGCATGCCATGCACACAGAGCTTGCTTCAGCCCATACAAAGCCTTTTGCAACCTACAAACATATTCTGGATGCTTTGAATCTTCATATCCTTGTGGCTGGTCCATATATACTTCTTCCTGTAACTCACCATGTAGGAAAGCATCCTTCACATCCATCTGATGCAAAGTCCATCCTTTTGCTGTAGCTAATGCAACAAGTGTCCTAACAGTAGACATTTTAGCTACAGGGCTGAATGTTTCCTCATAATCAATGCCATATGTCTATGCATATCCTTTAGCTACCAATCGTGCTTTATACCTGCTTATGCTACCATCATCATTATGCTTTACCTTGTAAACCCATTTACAACCTATGGGTTTCTTTCCTTGCGGCAATGGAACCAACTTCCATGTATCATTTCCATAAAGTGCAGCCATCTCCTCATAAACAAGAAGGTTCAACATCTTGTATTACCTTTGTCATGTAGGCACAATGGCGAGCCATGTAACTATCATATGTCAATCGTTGCACTGAATTACACATCCTCCCAGATCTTCTTGGTCCTGGGTCACTTCTTCTTGTATCATCTGCATGTGGCCTTCTTACTCCTGGAGTCTTCACAGAGGGCAATCCAAGTTCCTCATCAAGACTCTTTTTTGAACCGCTTGAATTTCCGTCAATGTCTTCAAAACCTGCACATGTTTTATGACCAGTAGAAAGCTTTTCTTTACCTTTCTTGGATGTATTTGATGAATTTGCTGGACTAAAATTCCCACGTAATCTTCCACTCCATGGATTTGAGTTGGAACTATTGCTTGGTGATGCATCCGGTCCACTCAAAACCTGAGATTCTACACTTGATTTTTCAACATTGTCTTTGTCATTTGGTTCAAGACTCAGTCCTTCTTTGGCATCTGCAGAGAAGCTTGACATTTCATCAAATACCACATCTCTGCTCACCTTTACGTGTCATGTGAGTGGGTTATAACATTTATATCCCTTTTTCTCAAGGGAGTATCCAATGAAGACACACTTTTCTGCTTTTGGATCAAGCTTCGTCCTCAATTCATCTGGGACATGTACATATGCAATACAACCAAAAACTTTCAGATGTGATAAGTTTGGATTTTTACCTGTAAACTTCTCTTCAGGTTACAGCAGCAGTCGAAGTTCTGCTCATGATGTATACAGTAGTATGCACAACTTCTGCCCAATAACAATGAGGCATATTCTTCTCAGCCATTAAGGCTCTTGCTATTTCTACAATATGTTTGTTTTTTCATTCAACAACACCATTCTGTTGTGGTGTGTACCTTCATGAAAACTGACGCCGAATTCCATGATTTTTTAGAAAAGTGCTGAACTCATTTGACATGTATTCACCTCCTCCATCAGACCTTAATGTCTGAATTTGATTCCCTGTCTGCTTTTCCACCATAACTTTAAAATTCTGGAAGTGAGTAAACACCTCGCTCTTCTCTTTCATGAAATATACCCATACTTTGCGTGTATGGTCATCAATGAAAGTAACATAAAACCTGTGTTAAACGTTACATAGTTACGTTGTGTTAATAACTAGCCGAAATCGTTACCGAACAAATATTAAACGTAAATAGTGATTCACCGTAAACTGTATTAAACTTTCTATTACCGAAAGGCGTTATCAGATCAAGTGGGTTCTTGGGAGTGGTAGGGGTCTGTTAGACAGAGGCCCTGTACTATTTTCCCAAATCCTTACATAACCGTAAATACTCTATCACGTCTTAGCTCAGTACTTAGTTTTAACTGACTAGTAACTATTTCTGCATACTAGGACACCAAACTTACAGACTAATCTGCTATGGTAATGGAGCAGTAGTCTGGTTCTGACTCGCAAACTAATAGAGTTACTCAACTTTACTAAACTTATGCAACTCAATACACACTTCTTCAGGACAGACAGGTATACTAGACAGTAGTCAGTCAGACGGCCATACCAGAGGGTGTATAGGCTTACTGTATGCAGAACTCAATCAACAGGCATACTAATCACAGTTTAACTCATCACCAAGCTTATCAACGCTCCAACTCTCAATTCATACTATTACCGATATTAGTCCTTCCCTGTGATCGGAATCAACAGTGAATATAGAACACAACTGTTAACAAACAGATTCACACTCGATACTACAAATTCATTATTCTGCACTACAGTAGGAATAGACGATCAGACTGAACAGAACAATATAGAAATATGACTCAATCTCCCGATGACACCACACAAACTCAGACAATACTCAAACAACTTCTGAGAAAAACGGGGTCTCGATCACTCTTTTTCCATTGCTTTAAAAAGATGTTTATAGAATGCGCGTACCAACTTTTCGCGCAAATTTCAAAAATTCCGTTACATCCGACATACATTTGTCCTACTCCGGCGGCCGTCTAACACTGGCACGCACGGTGGACTCGAACCCGCAAGTGATTTTGATTACAAAACTATTGTTCATCTATGATATCTTCTAAATACATATTCCTGGCTAATCTAAATGTCCGGGCTATTTTTTTCTTAAGGGTTTCTAATAATTGCTCAAGGGTGTCGGGTTCTAAAATCTGCGCATCTACTCTAACGGAACTGAGGGCAATGGCTTCGGTGAGCAAAATTTCGGCCTGTGTTTGCAAAAAGGCCTCTTGTAAATAAAATTCGTTTGATAATGCCGCATCTCTTGCTGTCTTCATGTCTGTTACTTGTTTCTGCATCTCGTTGATTCTGTCTTTCTGGTTGCGTACCTGATTATCTAATCTTCTGAACTGTTGGTTCTGGAACTCTATGGTTTGGTAGTAACATCCCGTTCTCTGCGGGCATTTGCTAAATCCTTCTGATATTTAGATTCTCTGTTTAGTTGGTGTTTCAGCATGTTGTTGACATCATCTAAGGATTCTTTTGTTCTTTGTAACTCTTCTACTGCCTGCTTTGCTTCTCTCTGCTGCTCTTGATATTTCTGTATTATGTCCTACAACTGGACTCTTGTTTCTTCCAGTAGGTTTCCTAGTGCTATTCTTGTATCTTCGGTATCTTTGAGTGTTTGTTTTAACTGTATTATTTCCGCGTCGGCAGCTATCAGCATTTCTTCTTTTGCAGCCATTGCCTTATCTTTCTGGCTTGAGCTCTCTTCTTGTACTTGGAGTGTAGCCTGTAGCTGCTTGATCTGCTCTTGTAGTGCATGATTTTCTGCTCTTGTAGTGCATGATTTTCTGCTCTTGCTGCTTGTAATTCTTCCTGAAGAGGGGTGATATCCGCCTCCATTATTTCCAATTTCCTTTGGAATTCTTCTCGGGCACTATCTGTGGCGTGCTTCAGGTGTTGCGGCAGTTGTTGGGATAGATTAATTAAAAGGTGACCCATATTTTCTAGTTCTGAAAAAATTGGAATGGGGTAGGATGGCAGGGGAGGACGAGGTTGTGACGAGGTTCCGGCGAGGAGTTGTTGTGATTTTGGAGGTGAATAGTTAAGGGAGGATGTAGAGGCTTCAGAAGTTCTGGTGTGGTGACTGGGCTTGATGGGGCTGCGGTGTGGTTCCGATTGGGAGATGGGGTTAGCAGGCGGGGTTTTGGGGAGGGCAGAGTCAGTAGTTGTTACCTTGTTTATTTGTTCCGTTTCTGCATTGTGTGCTTTTGTGGATTCCACTGCCTTCAGTAGCTTGTCTAGTGCATGTTGATTAGATTGCTGCTCATTTTCCTGTTGCTCTGATTCTTTTTCGGTCGAAATTATTTCCGTCTCTTCTTGATCTTGTTGTTCTTGTTGTTCTGCCGATGATTCATTGTGCATTGAAGTTGCTGTATCATGGAAGGTTTCTTCTTCGTTCTTCTCTTCGTCTTTATCGTTATCTTTCTCCTTTCTGGCTGAGCCTTATGCTTCACTTTCTGAGGAGCTAATTCTGATGCGTTTCCGGCGGAACAATTGGTTGAGTTCTTCTTCATCTTCTTCTTCCTCATCTTCTAGTAGTTGAACTGACTCTTCGTGCCTTAAGACTGGTCCTCGTGGTGGTGGTTGAGCGGCGAGTATGGTTGGGAAGAGGAAAGAAAGGATGTGGGGAAGTCTGGATCGAGGGGTGGTTCTTTTGTTGACTTGTTTCACTATGGCGACGCACTCCTTATGGATTCGGTGAAAGAAAAATGAGGCAAAATTAACAGGTTCTCGTGCGGCAAGGTCGATGGCGGAATAGAATGGGCGAGAGATATCGTGTGCGTTTTTGGAGGTTAAGGATCGCAACTAAGAACTGTAATGCGGTTTTTTCAGGTTCGGGGCGGCAGAGAATGGCGTATTCATTTGATGAAAATCGGGGAAAAAGTTCTACCATTCGAGCTACGGGGATGCTTGGGCCATTTTCGCGGCCTTGTGGGGTGAGACGGAAGGCTTCGGCGAAGGCCTGGAAGGTTATGACAATTCTAGATGGTAAGGAGAGGAAGAGCCATTGTCGTTCGGTGATGGGAGATTGGGCGATGGCTGGGATAATTTGTGCGAAGAAGGGATGGGCTTCCACTGAGTGCCAAGGCAGCTCAGTGAAGTTAACCAACCCTCGGATACGCAGGTATTCTCCTACCTCAGTAGGGATACCATCACAGAAGGCTGTGTAGTTCGCCAACGCTTCCATTGCGAACACGAATACACAGGACACAACACACGGATACACAGAACACAGTACACACAATTACAATCATAAGAACACAATAGCATTTTTTGGCGCAACCGAAGAACTTAAGTACAGATATTACGGTGGGGGGGTAGGAAGTGATGGTTATCATTGTGCGGTGCTGGAATGATATTGCTTTTAATTTGGCATGCATACTTGAGTAATTGGTAAGGTGGGCGGCTTATGACAAAACACGGCTATTAAAAAAGAAGAGAAAGAACAGAATGAAAAGTAAAAAACAAAAGTTAAAAAATGCGGTCCACCGCCAGATGATTTAATGCGGACTAGTAGCTCTTCGATACAGCCGCAGCTTCGAGCCGTTGATTACTTTTGGAAGTGGATTTTCGGTCAACGTAGTCAACCGAAAAGTTGCTGGACCGATTTGCTCTACGATCTTGTAAGGGCCGAACCACCGTAATTTGAATTTGCCTGCGGATCTATTTGACTTTGCGTTATAGAAAAGTACAAGCTATCCTACCGAAAACACTGGAGTTTTCAGGTTTCGATCGTGCGTCCTTGCCTGTCTTAATTGAACTTCGTGCATAGTTAAGAAACTGAGCCATCGATGCTCTTCTAACTCTCTGAGAGTGTCCATCCGAAATGACAGTGAGTCTTCCGGTAGTAATTTCTGGGTAATGGCTACTCGTAAACTTGGTATAACTATCTCCATTGGTGCTATTGCTTCTAGGCCATAAGCTAATTTGAAAGGTGTCAATCCTGTTGTTACCTTGTAGGTAGTCCGGTATGCCCATAATACTGCAAGTAGTAGTTGATCCCATCTTTCCGGTGATTCCATGATCAATTTTCGAAGGATATTCAGCAGATTCCATGATCAATTTTCGAAGGATATTCAGCAGAGATTTGTTTGTACTTTCGGCCAATCCATTGGCATGAGGATAATAAGGAGAACTAAATTTATGTGTAACCTGGAACGACTGTGTAAGTGCCTTCATTAAATTGTTTACAAAATGAGTGCCTTGATCTGATACAATTTCTAGTGGTAAGCCAAAACGTGGAAAGACATCGGTTAGCAGACACTTTGCTACTGTAACTGCTATAACAGACCGTAAAGCCCAGGCTTCTCCCCATCTGGTTGCATAGTCTGTACAGGTCAGTATGTAACGGTTGTTACTGAAGACTGCTGGTGGTGTAATTGGACCGATAAAATCTAGACCCCACTTCTGGAAAGGTTCTATTGGTAAGATGGGTTGCGAAGGAAAAAAATGACGTTGCAAAGGCTGACCCGATCTTTGAAAAGTATCACATTGTTTGACAAACTGTAATATATCTCTGTACATTGTTGGCCACCAGAGACCACTCTGCAGAATCTTCCGGTGAGTTAGATCTGCAGCAAAGTGGCCACCGGAAGGAATCGAGTGAGCCAAAGTGATAACTGAGTTAACTTCATGTGGTGGAATACATCGAAGTAGGATTCCGATGTGATCTACATAATATAGTTCTCCAGCAATTAACCAAAATCGGCGGCTAAAAACTGCAATTTTCCTGCATACTGCTCTAGAAGTCTGAGATGGAAGGCAACCATCAGTGAGAAAGGTCAAGATCTGATCATAATATGAAAATGGGATAGGTGGGTCTGTAGATTCTTCATTAATTGGTTTTGATACATAAATCACGGGTGTCGTGTCATCTATGTTCACCGGAGCTTCACCGGAATCTAAGCGGGATAAAAAATCTGCTAAGGCGTGTGAACTGCCTGGCCGGTGAATGACTTCGTAGTCGAATTCCTGCAAGAGTAAGACCCATCGCGCTAATCGACCACCTAGATGTTGTTGCCGAACTAAATAGACAAGTGCAGCGTGGTCTACATGAAATGTGAATTTACGGCCTAGCAAGTAATGTCTAAATTTCTTGACCGAATATACTAGCCCTAGACATTCTCTTTCTGTTACAGAGTAATTTTTTTCGGTAGGGGTTAATCTTCGACTTGCATAATACACTGGTCTAAACCATTTATCAATTTGTTGCATCAATACACTTCCTATTGCTATATGTGAAGCATCAACAAACACATGAAATGGGTGATCCCAGTCCGGCGGTTGTAAGATAGGAACTTGTGTTAATAAATGCTTTAAACGATCAAATGCTATCTGGCATTCTTGGGTCCATTCAAATTGTCGAGGTGTTTTGCTGATTAGCTTGTTTAGTGGTATAGCCAGATGAGCAAGCCACCGTAAGTGCCTTCCATGCCACCGTACTTGGCCCATAAAGCGCATAACTTCTTTTGGAGAAGTTGGCACCGGAGCTTCTAATACTGCCAAAATTTTATCTGGATCTACTTGGATACCTTGTGCAGATACAATGTGGCCAAGTAATTCGCCACATGAGACCGCAAACACAGATTTGTTTGGGTTAAGACAGAGTCTGTACTCTCTGCACTTTTGAAAACAGCATCGTAGATGAAGCAAATGTGCCATCATCTTACCAAAAATCGAGAAGTCATCGAGATATACTTGCATAAATGAAGTGAGATAAGGAGAGAAAATCTCCTGCATACATCGCTGAAATGTGCTTGGTGCATTTCTCAATCCGAACCACATCACGGTGCAGGCAAAGACACCCGAGTTGGTAATGAATGCAGTTTTTGGTATATCCTCTTTGGCCATTCTAACCTGATTGTAACCGCTGTATCCGTCTAAGAATGAATACATTTCGTGACCTGCTACTTTATCAAGCATGGTATCCAGAAAGGGGATCGGGAAAGGATCCGGTATTGTTGTTGCGTTTAATTTCCGGTAGTCTACACAGATTCGCAGTTGCTTATTTTTCTTTGGCACGATCACAATTGGTGAAATCCATTCAGCATGTTCTACTGGTACGATGAATCCGACTTTTAATAATCTATCAAGTTCGGCTTTTACCTGTGATGCATAATTGGGATTCATCCGGTAGCTGGGCTGTTTGTTCGGTTTAGCTTCAGGCTTCAACATGACTCTATGCTGATAGATGCGCAGATCTAATCCTTTCATATCTTTGTAATTCCATGAAAAGACGTCTGAGAATTCACGAAGTAGTCGAATCAAATATGCTTTGAACAATTCCGGTAAATTATGCTTTATCTTTACAGAACGTGGATGATCTTCATCTCCTAGATTGTACATGGTCAGCTGATCTTCGGGGACATAAAACTGTTGAGGTCTCTCTGTATCGTCTGTTGACTTGAAAAGTGGCTGTAATTCATTGTCATGGATAGAGACGGTATCTTCCTTCTTAGCTTCTTCGGTGATGGGTACTACTGTACAGATTGAAGTGTTCTAGTTATCTACAATGGACTATAGATCAACAGTTCCTAGTGAAATTATCTTTAAACGTAAGCTCTTGTGCAGACCAATCCTGTACTACCTTCGCATGCTTCAGCCAAGGACGGCCGAAAAGAAGGTTATAATCCACAGTGGATTCCGACAGATCTAGTATTACAAAGGTCATTTTAAAGGTCGTACCTTGTAAAGTGATCGGTACATTTCGTACAAGCCCCAAGGGGTGGACTCTTGATTGATCTTCCATTCTAACAAAAAATTGAACTGGTTCGATTTCGGTCCATCCTAATCTTTTGCATAAGGCCGCCGTCGCAATGTTAACACCAGAGCCTCCATCAATCAATACTTGCATAATCTTATGATTCTTATACCATACTGTAATCAAGGGGACTGAATGATCGACAATAGAATCAGGTTCCGGTTGAACTGTTATTGTCGCCGAAATACAAGAAGTCACCGGACTGAGCTGTTGTTGGAACTGTTGTCGAATTCGCGGTACTAATGCCAGTAATTGGCCTAGAGGCAGAGTGATAGATGCCTTAGATAAGATTTCCCAGGCCTGTTGAGATTGATTGATAGACTCTACTGATGTTGAAGTTGATGCCTCTGCTGATGCAGAGGTGTCTACGGTTGGTAATGTATCTGCTGCTGATGATGTTCCTACTGCTGACTCCCTTTGTTGCGTTTCTTCCTTCGTTAACGAGGGCTGGGTTACCAGAATAGGCTCTGGAAAGACTGGTGGTTCTACTGTGGTCCATCGACTAGCTTTGTTATACATTCTGTGTTGTTCATGTATCCCTGGTCCAAATATTTCTGCTGCCGGTTGCAGTTGTTTACCGGAACGGGTCTGGATTGCAGCAGCCTGTATCTCCACCGGTGTGATTTTTACCATGTTGGCCATTGGATTTTGACGTTCCTTCTTCCTTTGATCATACTCAGCTGCCTCCTTGCAAAATCTCCTAATATGTCCAAATTCACCACAAAAATGGCAGTGTGGTGGTGGTAAATTGGGATTTTTCGGTGGTGGTCCGTTTTGCCAGTGGTTTGGATTATAATTGTTATTCCTCTGTCCTCGGTAATTTCGATATCCTTGCTGCTGGTTGTTTCTCATTTGTGGAGGCACATAGTGGTTGGCTGGCTGCCCTTGTTCCTGGATAATTGCATTGACAGTCGCTGTTCCTTGTACTCTAGCGTTGGATGCGTAGTTTTCGGTGGTGTGTCCGGCAATGTTGCAGATAGCGCAGAATGTCTGATTAAGTGCATAATTGGCACTGGTATGTCCTGAATTTTTGCATATGTTGCAGTATACCTATCTAGTCATATCTTCTGCAACATTCTTGTTTGCTTTTAACCATTCTAAATCTTCTGTAAATCCACCGACTTTGTGTTCCAGTTGCAGAGTCATTGCAATGACTGCATCGAGGGACATGGCTCCGACACATCTTATGATCATGATCTGCTTAAGTTGTGGAACTAAGCCATTAATGAACCACTGAGTGATAACGTCATCTGGTAAGTTAGCATGGGCCGGTGGTAACTGCCTTAAGTGTGTTCTGAAGAGAGTAGCATACTCCTGTACAGTTTGATTTGGTTTCTGTCTGTTATTCTGCAGATAATCAAAAATTTCGACTGGATTCTTTTTTAGCCTGAATCGCTGGAGAAAAGCATCTCGTACTGCTTCGTAGGTGCCGAAATGATTAATATCATATTCTGTAAGACATCAAGCGGCTTCATTGACAAGTGTAGATTGGAAGACAATGGCTTTGTAGGCCTGATCTTGTGGATGGTTGAGAACTTCATAACTTATCTCGAACGTACGCACATGAGTATCCGGATCATCTCCTAGAAATCCACCAAACTTCGTGTACGTCACTCCCGTTGGAGGTGGCCTGGGTGGACATAACTGTTGTTGTCCGTTCATCGTGAGCGTGTTATACTTTCCTTCTGAACTACCGGAATCTGTATCGTCGGATGACGCACTTTCCGGTGTGATTATCTTGTCTAATATGCTTCGAATTTCTGTTTCGAATAGCCTTCCTTCCTCCTTGATGTCCAGTGTATGGGAACTTGCTTCCAAGCACAGCAGATGGGCTGAAGATTCAGCAGAAAATGCTAAATCGTCACCGAAAAACTGTGATTCTCTCATCGAAATTTCACCGGAATGAACCGAAATTGTGCTCGAATTCGGCGTTTTTTCGCCTTCGCCGATTTCTTTGACTAACGTGTTTCTAATCGTAGATGAATCTGAATTTTTTTCCAAGAGTGTTAAACTAGATTCCAACTGCGTCTCGGTAGGTTCTGGAATTACTATATCTTTGACAGACTGTGCCGAAATAGTACCGGAATCCACCAGAGCCGTAACAGGTTCCACCGGACTATGACCAGAATCAGTTTTAACGTTCTTAACTTTCTTGACAACTGGGTCAGTCTTAGTTGTACTTCTACCTCCCAAAGTTGGCTTTAGTACTCCAGACTGATGGCTCTTGGGATACATTTCACCGGATCGAGTAACCGGCATGTATCATCTTTTGTACTATTCGCATAGTATTACTAACGGGACAGTCTGCAACAATCTGGTTCTGTTGCTACTGCCAATCAAACGATAATCTAATTCTGACAGATGACTGGCAATTTTGATGCCACCTTCCCACAGACGGTGCCAAGTGTTAAATGTTACATAGTTACGTTGTGTTAATAACTAGCTGAAATCGTTACCGAACAAATATTAAACGTAAATAGTGATTCACCGTAAACTGTATTAAACTTTCTATTACCGAAAGGCGTTATCAGATCAAGTGGGTTCTTGGGAGTGGTAGGGGTCTGTTAGACAGAGGCCCTGTACTATTTTCCCAAATCCTTACATAACCGTAAATACTCTATCGCATCTTAGCTCAGTACTTAGTTTTAACTGACTAGTAACTATTTCTGCGTACTAGGACACCGAACTTACAGACTAATCTGCTATGGTAACGGAGCAGTAGTCTGGTTCTGACTCGCAAACTAATAGAGTTACTCAACTTTACTAAACTTATGCAACTCAATACACACTTCTTCAGGACAGACATGTATACCGGACAGTAGTCAGTCAGACGGCCATACCAGAGGGTGTACAGGCTTACCGTATGCAGAACTCAATCAACAGGCATACTAATCACAGTTTAACTCATCACCAAGCTTATCAGTGCTCCAACTCGCAATTCATACTATTACCGATATTAGTCCTTCCCTGTGATTAGAATCAACAGTGAATACAGAACACAACTGTTAACAAACAGATTCACACTCGATACTACAAATTCATTATTCTGCACTACAGTAGGAATAGACGATCAGACTGAACAGAAAAATATAGAAATATGACTCAATCTCCCGATGACACCACACAAACTCAGATAATACTCAAACAACTTCTGAGAAAAATGGGGTCTCGATCACTCTTTTTCCATTGCTTTAAAAAGATGTTTACAGAATGCGCGTACCAACTTTTCACGCAAATTTCAAAAATTCCGTTACATCCGGCATACATTTGTCCTACTCGGCGGCCGTCTAACACCTGCAACCACCCATAGATGTGGTCTTTGCTTGACCCCAAACATCTGTATGTACTACTTCTAGTACATTCTCACTAACATGCTTGTCATGTGGAAATGATGCTCTTGATTGTTTACCAAATTGACATGCTGCACATACCTTTTGCATTTCTGCAACTTTGAAATCTGGTAGTCCATGGACAATCTCCTTTGACTGCATCAGTTTCAGCCTTTGCAAGTTTGCATGTCCAATCCATTTGTGCCATATCTCTATATCTGCAATAACTCCTGCACCTTTTGCAAACATGGATGCATTCATTTCAAGAATCTTCACATTTAAGGTGAACATCCTACCCACTTTTTTTCCTTTGGCAACCAATCGTCCATCTTGCTTATACTCTTCTACATATAATCCATCAGCATTGAACCTGACTTGTAATCCCTGGTCAACCATTTGTCCAATAGAAACCAGATTCTTTGTTATATTTGGAACATGAAGCACATCAGCGAGATGTTTTACCTTTCCGTCCTACATAGACAATGCTATGTTTCCTGTATGCTCAATAGGATGCGATGTACCATCACCTGTTTCAACATATCCAGGAACTGGCATTTTCTGCAAAGTACTAAACCATTCTACATGACTGGTCATGTGATTTGAAGCACCTGAATCAACATACCAGACACGAGTAGACATCATATTCATCATGTGATGTTGAACCATAAACAGCTTCTCAGAATCATCTGCACTTGTGGATGCATAGTTGTTCTGCTGCCTTCTGTTATTTTGATTCTTCAACCTGCAATCACGTTCAAAGTGTCCAGGTTTACCACAATTCCAGCATCCTTTACTATCATTACCTGAATCATTTCTTTGGAAATTTCTGCGACCTCTTTGACTCCCCCTGCCTCGAAACTATCCTCTTCCTCCTGCATGATTCTGATGTTGACCTTGGTCTTGGTTATTGTTTCCTCTTCCACTTCCAAAACCTCTACCTCTGCCTCTTCCTCTGCCAGAGTAGAATACCTGCTCATAACTGGGCTTTCCTTGGGAGTTTGAATCCTCACCAAGATTCTTTTCTTCAATAATCAGCATAGATACCAAATCAGCAATATTCGAAATATTTTCCCTGGTCTGTATAGAAGTTCTGGACTGCTTATATGCAGCTCCTAAACCACGAAGGCACACTTCCACCTTATCATCATCATCTACATTCACGCCAATAGGTGCAAGTGACTCACATATGCTTTTGATTTTTAGAGTGTAGTCACTTACTGACATGCTCTTTTTCTCCAATGTATGCAACTCGTTCTTGAGTTGCAATTTATGTGCCTTTGTATTGGTCTCGTACAAAGTGACCAAACTGTTCCAAGCCTCTTTTGGAGTCTTGGCATCCTGTATGTGTCCAATCATGCTATCCTGTATGCTAACAGATAGCCAATACATTACCTTTCGTGCTCCTTGATTCCATTCCTCATATGCTCTTAACTATTCTGCAGTCCGATTCCTTTCTGGTAACTGTGGAGCATTTTCATTCTCTCCTTCGATGTACTTCCAATAGCCTTTTCCCATCAAGAAATTCATCATTCTGAATCTCCAAGCATGGAAGTTGTTCTTGTCCAGCTTTATCGCTCATAGGCTGACTCATTCCATCTACGTTTGCCATTTTTGCAACAATTCACAACACCGCAACACACTACAAGCAGCACTTCTGCTTGAACACTGTCGCACTATGACATGACAATTCGATCTCAGAAAAACACAGTTTTCGTGTATCAATAGTACACGGAATTGCTTGAAATTCTGAATCTGGAATATATGAGTGTCGCCGAACACAACGCAAGTTACAGTTTCTGAAATTCACCTGGATTTTCTGTGGCCCCACCTTGCGGGCTCGAAACAGAGGTCGAGATGGCTCCGAAACTTCGATCTGACAAAAACGAGTGACTCTAAAGGGATAACACGCGAAAATATTTTGAGGTCTTCTACCTTCACGCCAATTTTCATAGCAAACGGAGGTCGTTTGTGAAATCACATTTTCTCCATGCCTTGCCGCGCAGTCTTCACCGTCGCCTTCTCCACGAGCTCTCTACAGCCACGCTGGCTCTGATACCATGTCAGGAGGAAGGAGATTGAGGAAGAGAGCTCACACACACACTCTCACTCTCAAGGAGAAGCACACACACAAATTGAGACAAGGAAGAAATGACCTTCTTCTTCTTCTTCTATTACATAAAAGGAATGTACAAGAATGACTTCTAAAACAAGAATACAACAAGTGCAATATATAAAGACCAGTACATAAGGAAAAACCTAATGTCCGCAAATGAGTGAGCTGGCAAGAAACAAATGTGCCATCACTCTAGGTAGATAAATCTAATAAAGCTCAATGAAGTATCCCTGACATACACCTGCATGACCACTATACATGTCAGAGAAACGAAAAACTGCTACGTGTCATCCTGGATCATCACATGTTGAGCTTGATATCTCAACAATATGTACATGTATATACAAGCCTTCACTTTGTGATTATGCTCTATCTTCACCCTTCATGAATTTATCTTTTCTTCATCTTTTAACTTCAATCTTTTTGTGCAAAACATCAATTGATGGTTGTCTTGCACGAAGAGCTCCCCCTTAATCATCAATTGAGGTTTTCTCTATCTTCTTTATACCTGCCATGTCTTTGAATCTCTGTAGATTTGGTCCATCCAAGCTTTTGGTTAGCATATCTGCAATTTGATCTTTTGTTGAAGTATGTATAACTTGAATCTCCTTATCAATCACCTTCTCTCTCAGAAAGTGATATTGAATTTCAACATGTTTAGTTTCGGCATGAAAAATAGGGTTAGTAGCTAGATACAATGAACTCATGTTATCTCCATCAATAATGGTGTACTCTAAATGATGTCAAAAAATAACCATACCTTTATACTCTGCCTCTGTAGATGATAAAGCAACTGTATGTTGCTTCTTAGAACACCAAGAGATTAGCTTATCTCCCACATAACACAAATACCCATAGGTTGATCTCCTATCATTAAGATTATGTGCCCAATCTGTATCACTATATATCTTGATGTTTGTGTCTGATGTAAAACCATAATACAAACCTTCCTTGAGTGTACCCTTAATGTATCTCAACACTCTTTGTCCTGCAACCCAATATTCTTTCCTAGGACAATGCATGAATTGAGACAACACTCCAACTGCATATGACAAATCAAGCCTAGTTAAAGTAGCATAGATCAGACTACCAACCAAACTTTGATATAACTTCATATCCTTGAATTCTTCTCCTCCATGTTTGCTCAATTTGTGATTCACCTCCATTAATGGAGTAGGTGCTACCCTGCAATCTTTCATTTCAAATTTGATTAACAAGTTCTTCAAATACCTTTCTTGAGTCACATATACTCCATGTTGAGTATATGAAATCTCCATGCCCAAGAAATATAAGTCTCCTAAGTCACTGATCTTAAATTCTTTCTCCATTTGCTTCTTTAGGCTTTGTATGCACTTCTCATCTGTACCTGTAAGGATTATGTCATCAACATATATGCACATATAAATGAACCCATCATCACTTGCTTTCAAAAGAAAGCTACTATCTGCTTTAGACACTTGGAAACCAAGTTCCTTCAAGAACTTGACAAGTCTACAATTCCATGCCCTTAGGGCCTGCTTCAAACCATACAAAGCTCTCTTGAGCTTACATACATATTTTGAATACCTTTTATCTCTAAATCCATTTGGTTGCTCCATGAAAACATCATCTAAAATATAACCATTAAGAAAAGCATTCTTCACATATGATTTACATAATTTCCAACCTTTACCTGCAGCAATGGCTGTGAGTGTCCTTATGGTTGTCATCTTTGCCACATGACTATAGGTCTCATCATAATCTATACCATATGTCTGAGCATACCCTTTCACAACAAGTCTAGCTTTTTATCTAGACACACTTCCATCTGCAAACCTCTTTGTCTTGTAGACCCATTTGCATCCAATAATCTTCTCACTATTTGGTTTAGGAACCAAATCCCATGCATCATTCTCCATCAATGCATCATACTCTTCCTACATAGCTTTCTCCCAATTTTCCTTACTTTTTGCCTCTTCATGTAGAAGGGTCTTCCTCTGCTTTCACCATGTAAGCATAATCTTTGGTAGTTAAAAAAGAAGCGTCATAGCTATACCTTGTAGGTTGCCATTTGTGTCTTGATGAACTTCTAAGTTCTTCACTTCTTGAAGTTTCTGGTTCATCACATTTTGGATCAAACCTTGGCACTTCTTTAACTTCAACTTGTACTTCATTGTTCTCTTCTTCATCAAATATCTGAACCTTTGATTTACCTTTCTTCTGATTCAAAACTTCTTCATCACCTGCATGATTATTGATTGTACCTGCATACTAAGTACCTTGCTCATCAAATGTAACATCCTTAGATACAAGGAATTGCTTTGTGGATGGACTCCACAACCTATATCCCATCTGCTTATCATCATATCCAACGAACACATACTTTTGAGCTTTAGGTTCCAATTTATGCCTCAACTAAGATGGCACATATGCATAAGCCAAACATCCAAATACTTTGCAATGATCTAAGGTAGGTCTCTTACCCCACCAACCTTCATATGGTGTCATACCCTGCAAATCTTTACATGGTAACCTATTAACCAAGTATGTAGCTGTATTTATAGCCTCAACCCACAAATAATTGGGATAATTTTTCTTCGTCATCATTGATCTTGCAAAATCAACAAGAGTTATATTTCTCCTTTTTGCTACACCATTTTGTTGAGGAGAGTACCTGCAAGTAACCTCTCTCTTTATACCTACATTCCATAAGTAATCACTGAACTCATTGGAGAAATACTCTCCCCCTCCTTCTGACCTTAGTCTCTTCAACTATTGACCTGTAATTCTTTCTGCATACACATGATAATGTTTAAATGTATTGAATACCTCTAATTTATCTTTGATCACATATATAATGATCCACCTGGTAGCATCATCAACATTAATCACATAATACATTGAACCATTAATACTGAAATCCTTTGATGTTCCCCACACATCTGTGTGTACCAACTCAAGCTTCTCTGAGTACATGAAACCATGTTTGGTATATGATTGCTTATGAGCCTTACCTAATTGACATGCCTCACATCTATATGTCATGTGTTGACTTGCAACATTAGGAAATCCACGCACTGAACCATTGTTAACCATATCCTTAATACCTCTTTCATTGAAATGTCCAAGCCTTTTATGCCAAAGATCTAACTCAGAGATCTTATGTCCTCCATAACTGAACAAGGCATGACCAACATTGCCTTGAATCTTCAATGTGAAGAGACTTCCTTCTTTCTTCCATGAAATAATTTGTTTATACCCATTGCTAGGGTCTTCCACAAAAACTCCATCATTAGTGAACCTTACTTCATAAACTTTCTCAACAATTTGCCCTACACTTATCAGATTCTTTGGAATTGTAGGAACATAAAAAACCTTACTCAAAAGAGTGCTCCCATCCTTGGCCTTCACTGATCCAGTCGACTTCACATTTTGCTTTGTATTATACTTGTTTGAACAACATGATTACTTACTTTATTCTCCAAATCATTCATCAAGGCTATGTTACCACTCAGGTGATTGCTACACCCTGAGTCAATGTAGAAGAATCTTCGGTCTTCACTTTGTCTTTCACAAGCTGCATTCATAATCAAGGTTGAATCCTCCTTCTGATCTGAAGCATAATTGTAATAGGTATTGTTGTAGGATTCACTTTGAAAACCTCTACCTGCATTTCTTACAAAGTAACCTCTACTACCTCTACCTCTAAAATTACCTCTTTGGTTTCTACCACCTCTTCCTCTTGAATTAAAGTTCTGACTATATCCTCCATTATTCTGATTATTATGCCAACAATCATGAGCTAAATTATTTGTCTTACCACAAATGCAGCAAGCTTTGGCTCCATCTTTATTGCTTCTGCCTCTTCCTCTACCTTTGCCATCTCCTCTTCCTCTTAGGAAGTTGGCTTGGCTAGTTGTACCTTCTTCTTCATTTAATTGTTGTTTGCCTTTGCTATTCTTCTTCTTGTCCTTTGAATACATTGCTTGACCTATACTCTTATTAACATCACCTTTGACATCTTGCTCAAAAGTTAGCATGTGTCCTAGCAATTGAATTAAGTAAGGAGTGAAATGATCTAGTGACAATTCAGTAGACAAGATGAATGGCTTCCATTTCTCATCTCCTCTCAAACCTATGAGGATTTGCCTTACCAATTTATCCTCTTCAATATCTTCATCAACTTCTTCTAATGCATTTGCAATGTCCTTCATCCTTGTTACATAATCAGAAATGGATTGAGAGGCCTTCTTCTTGAATGTGGTAAACTCTGCCCACAAAGATGCCTTCCTTGACTTTGTAATGTTTTGGAAATGCTCCTCCGAAGCATTCCATATATCACTTGCACTTTCAAGTCCTCTAATATGAGGTAGCAAGTAGTCATTGACTCCCATGTAAATAATGCTCCTTGCTTGAGCATCCCTCTTCATCCATGTCTTCAATTCTGTGAGCTCCTCCCTAGTTGGAACACTAGGATATTTAAAATCTGGTTTTTCTTCTTGAGCTGTAATGTATCCTTTCAAGTCTTTGCTCATAAGATGAGCTTCCATCCTCATCGACCAAGCTGGATAGTTTTCTCTATCCAATTTCTCTTTCTAAAGAGAATCTCCCATCTTTTCCTCACCTGTGTATTAAATTCTTCAAGCATTATGAGGGATAAGTATACCTTTACTTCAAATATAGTTCCTTTTGATCTTCTTGATAGCTTCAAGCCTCCTTCTCTAGCTTTCACTTTAAGCTTTCACCTTTTGAACCTTGAAATGTTGATTTCTGTATAACTACAACAATCGGTGTCCTCGTTTCTTCTATTTTGATGGTTCCTGCTCTGATACCACTCATGGAGAGTGTTAATCTCCAAAAGAACAAGCTATCCTTGATGTTAGGACACTTCTATATCAAGAATAACTCAAAACCTTGATAAATTTTGGAAGATCAATGCCAAACCATCAAGATTTGCACTAACTGTGAAAAGAGTCACTACACAGAAAAGTCTGTTGCACATAACTCATTCATTGGCTGATCAAATGTGTAAACTTTTCAATGAAACTTTTTATAACGTGTTGCTTAGTGTTGTTAATGCACCTCCTCCAAGTTAAATCTTCTCAAAAGATTCAGTAGATCTTGAGATATGATCCAAATAGTTTACTTATGTCTAAAACTATACTTCTCTACAGTTGACTCTGACACCGACAACTTCTAATGTATAATTCTCACAAATTACAAACCATTTATTGAAATGCTTTTAGCCATAGGTAGATTACCTTCCAACTCAAAGACTGAGTGCTTGGTTGCTCAAAAATTTTCATTGTAGAAGGAGAACTGACCAAAACATTAGCATCGAATTTGTGCCTGCTGCAAACTTCACTTCTTCACATTTACATGTGTAAATGTTCCTACTCTAAATTCTCTCAGCCTGATCACAATTAGAATAAAAAAAATTGTACAGAGGTCACTCTACTATAGACTTAGACTTGGACAAAAGCATTTCACAAAAGATTAAACACAGAAGGAGTACTCAACAAAATATCAAGCGTAATTTTTTTCTTCTACTCAGAAAACTTTACATCTAGTTGATGAGAGAGTTCTTATTCACTTGTAAAGTATCTAATGACTCTTACAACTAGTCATTAATCATCTCTCATACCCTCTCATATATGCCTTGACTTTTCTACTTGTATATATAGATAATTGTTACAAACTCATGACTATTACAAAAATATAAGTATGTCTTGACCTAAATACTTTACTTCTTGGGTAAAGAAATCACATTCTACTCTTTACCATAAAGTTGGTTATCATGAAGAAATTTAAAAACTTTTTTCAGATGTTCTAGATGACTTTCATGATCGGTACTATAAATCAATATATATCTAAAAAATATACTACAAAGTTCCCTAAGTATGGTTGTAAGACTTGATTCATCAAGCCCATAAATGTTGTGGGTGCATTTGTTAACCCAAATGGCATCACCAAAAGCTCATAATGACCATACCTTGTATGAAACACAATTTTAGGAATATCATCATCTCTGATTCTGAGATGTTGATATCCTTGGCATAAATCAATCTTTGAAAAGATTTTAGCTCCCTTAGGCTATTGAAGAGATCTTCAACCAAGGGCATGGGATACTTATTCTTTACTGTAAGATTGTTTAATGCTCTATAGTCCACATATAGCCTCATAGTACCATCTTTCTTTTTTACAAGAAGGATGGGTGCGGCCCAAGGGCACTCTTTGGCCAAATAAATCCTTTATCTAGATATTCTTTGATCTGTTTCTCAACTTCTAGATTTTGGACATAGGGGAGTTGATAGGGGCTTTGAGATTTTGGCTTGGTTCTTGGAAGCAGATCACACGAGTGTCCTGCCCATGCATCATAGAGACAACATATCTATGAGGATAAGGACACTAAAGAAGAGCCAATTTTTTCACAAGTGCATGATTTATAAACTTATGTGTGGCCGAATCATCCACCATAATCCGGATGGTTCCACCTTTGACTGACCCATGTAACTTAACCAAATCATGTGGAACAAATTCTTGAGGTTCCTCTAATAAAGCAATAGGTAGGAGATGGTTGAACCACACCATTGACAAATAGGAGATGGTTGAACTACACCCTAAGAGGGAGGATTAGGAAGCAATCCTCAACCATGGATTTTGGGGCAAGTGTTCAACCCATCACATTCCTAACCAAGAGGTTATGAGTTCAAATCCTTACATTGGTAGCAGAACCTAGGAAGTAGGCTTGGGATGGATTGACCTAATGGCATCTAACAAAGGCACTTAAGCATCCTCTATATGAAAGGGTACAAAGTAGCACACATCACTTTCATAAGTTAGCCCAACAAAGATTGAGGTGTATCTCTCAATAGGTCAGATGGAGGCAAGTAAGATATGGCTAGAAGCTCTCAGAATGAACTTTCCAAATCTTGTGAGCTATCTAGAAAGTGTAAACCCCTTGGGAAACCATGGGTGGCACTTGATTGAGGGTTCAAGATACCAAACATGGGTGAGAGCAAGGTTCAAAAATGATGTTGAGAATAAGGACCCAAAACATCACGGTTGCAAACAAGAAGTTTCAAGACACCATGGTTGCAAACAAGAAGTTTCAAGACACCAAGGTTGAGATCAAGGGTTCAAGATACCAAGGTTGCGAACAGGGTTCAAGAAAATATGCGAGGTTGAGGACATTAATTCAAGGGTACCTAGGGAGTTCAAGGGGAAAATCACCGAGACTAGAGGGATATAAGAGCAAATCATTGAGGACAATGATTGACCAAGGGGGGAAGAATTTAATAAATAGGTTGGAGATGGTTGAACCACACCCTTGATAGGTAGGAGATGGTTGAACTACACTCTAAGAGGGAGGATTAGGAAGCAATCATCAACCATGGCTTTTGGGGCAAGTGGTGAGCCCATCACATTCCTAACCAAGAGGTTGTGAGTTCAAATCTCCTATAGTTCTTTACATTTAATCTAAGGAATTGAACTCACAACCTCCTAGATAGGAGTGTGATGGGCTAACCACTTGCTTCAAAAGTTATGGTTGAGGATTAATTCATAATCCTCCATCTTAGGCTATAGTTCAAGAGGCTGATCACTGAGGCTAGAGTGATACAAGAGTAGACCATTGAGAACAATGATTGACTAAGGGGGGAAGAATCTAATAAAGAGATAGGTAGGAGATGTTTGGACCACAACCTTGACAAATAGGAGATGGTTGTCAAGGTTGTGGTTCAACCATCTCCTACATATCACTTTATTAGATTCTTGCCCCCTAGTCAATCATTGTCCTCAATGGTCTGCTCTTGTATCCCTCTAGCCTCAGTGATCAACCTCACACAATTTCTTGAGCCTTGTTTGCAACCTTGGTCTCTTGAACCCTTGCTCTCAACCTTGGTTTCTTGAACCTTCGTGTTCTACCTTGATGTCTTACACCCTTGTTCTCAACCTGTCTTGAACCTTGTTCTCACCGATGTTTGGTATCTTGAACCCTCAATAAAGTGCCACCCATGGTTTTCCCAACGGCTTTACACTTTCTCAGTAACTCATTAGATTTATAAAGCTCATTTGGAGAGCTTTGCAATGGTATCTTATATGCCTCAATCTGACCCACAGATTGAGAGATACACCTCAATCTTTTGTTGGGCTAACTTGTGAAAGTGACGTGCGCTTCTTTGTACCCTTTCATATAGAGGATGTCCAAGCGCCTCTTTCTAGAGGGCATTAGGTCAATCCACCTTTCCCAAGCCTACTTCCTAGGCTCTAATACCAATGTAAGGATCGCAACTCACAATCTCCTAGATAGGAGTGTGATGGACTAACCACTTGCCCCAAAAGCGAAGGTTGAGGATTACTTCCTAATCCTCCCTCTTAGGGTGTAGTTCAACCATCTATTTGTCAAGGGTGTGGTTCAACCATCTCCTACCTATCACTTTATTATAGTTGCCACATGTTTTTGGAGACTTGGCACTTATGGGTACTATTACAGTGCATGATCTGAACCTTCTTTGCACTTGAATTTTCATCCAAGTTTAAAGTCTGGATCAGATGAATCTATTGTTTCCCCTTATCTTTGTCAGTCAAAGAGGCCTTATTTTCTTATCCAACTAGATAGGTCTTGCTACAATGTTTTGGCTTGAGGCATTTAAAACACAAATATTTCTTTTGTGCTCTAACAAGATCTTCTTGAGAAAGCACATCTTTAAAAATACGAGTTTTCTTAGACATGCATTCAGATGATCTTGGCCCTTTGCCTTGCGTTTAGTGTTATTTTTTGGGAATAACCACTATCTTGTGGGACATCCAAACAGGAATTATCCTCATAAATTTGTGCAACCTTAATCGCTTCATCAAGTGATTTAGGTGCATGTCTCTTAACCTCATTATAGATTTGCTATTTAAGTCCTCATTACAGACCTACCTACATCCTTGGGCTTCTGGAGTAAGTCCAAAATAGCCTTAAGGTGACTTTGAATTTTGTCAAAAGATTGACAGAGTTCCACAACATCTGTTGGGATATTGGACAAATATCCAAGTCCCTGCTCTACTCTCAACAATCTACCTTCAAAATCATTCCTCTCGTTTAAGGTGGTGTTGACGTCCCCTCGCAAAGTGGCACCCTCAATGTCTAAAGTTAATTTTATCATATCTATGTTCAATGCATCAAACACATGACTATGAATTGAAATCATTAGTGCAATGATGTATGCAATGCACTTGATACTATAGGTGGCCTAGTCATGAATGAAGATGGTGCTAAAATGGGAACTCAAACATACATTGAAGCATTGGTACTACTCGTCACCACCGCATGGCTCAAAGTTCCCTCCATCACACATGTTCCATTAACAAACTTAGTTAGATTCCCTAATGTAAGTGGTGTGTGTGATAAAATCAAAGGTACGATGCACAAAATTCACAAGACTACTTCCCTGATTGATTTTTGCTTTGATTTGGATTCGATTCTAGCAGAGAGTGCTAGAATAACAACATAGCAAAAAACTCTAGACCTTCACAACTTTGTTCTTCTCAAGATCAAGGAATGAGGAAAAATAGAGCTTTGATTCTGGTTTGGGCCGAGGTGTGTAGCACAAATCAATGGAGAGTTTGGGTTTAGTAGAGAAAAATCATAACAGATTTAATACTGTAGAAGAGCATGACACCAAAAGCTTGTTACTGTAACAATTTAGGCATTCTATCTGTTGGACAGGGTCACAGATCGATCCCCTTTGAGCAGCAATAGCTAAAGAGCTACTTTGCATTCTTAATAGTCGTATGGGAGTAGACATTTGTATTTGCAGCAAGCCAAGATGAGCATCGAAAAACTTTGATGGACTGGTATAAGCGAGCACCCTCTCTGTTAGAGGTTAGGGATTCAATTCTCTCCTCTATCTCCCTCAGAGAAGAACTTTTTCTTTTGTTTTATTATCTAGAGAGCTTTGTAGTGCCACATGTAACAAATCTTGAGTAAGACTAGAGGAAAATGGATCATGTATGCACCTTTCTCTCATGGATAAGGGAGAGTTTTGTTCTTCTGCACGTCATGGATTCAAACTCCGGAGTCAACCGACCGAACATGGCATCTCATCTTTTGGTTTATGGCTCATAAACCAATCTTCATTAGTAGCATACACATTCAGAGCTCTACGCTACCTTTGTAATTGTAGCCACGAGCAACATAATCTACAAAGATGACTATGAAGGATGCTAATCGAAGAAGAAATGCTATGATACCAATGCAAAAGAGTTTCCACAATACCAACTTACGAATGAATGTCTTACTCACCTCCCAGCCATATGCCTCTATATATAGCTGCTTGAATCAATGAGGACCAAGAATGTAACTAAAGTCCACAAGTGCATATGCAATCTCCTCCACTCCTTCGATACCTTCCACTAGAGTTCACTAGTAGTTGGAGTGATCTTGTCCACTACTTTAGTACCTTCCACTAGATTCCACTAGTGGTGGTTATACTCACCACTCAAGTTAAGTCTCTCTAGACCCAATTCAACTCTCATCAACTTGAGTTAGAAGGCTCTAGAGCTTCTTGGGCAAAAGTCTCTCCCCATGCTCCCCATGGGGTTTGAACCCAAGACCTCCTCCACAACCTTGAGACTTAACCACTAGGCTAAGTGGATTACTTTTTATGGAAGTACATGAACTTATGCTTAAGTCTATTCTTGAGATCTTTGGGCCTGCATATGAGTGACCAAACAGTGTCCGATTTCATATCTATCTGAAGCATCCGGGCCCTTAGACAATACACTTACTTTATTATAAAAGGCATAAAAAAAAGGCTAGAATGGTTGTTGTAGAGGCATCTACACCCAAAATAGAGTCTACTAATCTTGTGTAAAATGAAGAATGGGCATTTACTACTGTTTGTAGTTATGACCCATCTTTTCGTTGGGTGTGTGTAGAAGTGCGAGAGACACACGAGAAGCACACACAAAGAGCACAAACGCAGCAAGACACACGGAGAAGACGATGGCTGGAATAGCTCTCTCTATTGATTGATAAACTGAACTGAAGTAAGAGCTGAATAATATCCCTAAGTACAAAGTACCACCACATATGAGAGTATCAAGTATGTGGTAACATGGGGAAAAAACCTCTAGCCAGCACTAGAGTAAAAAGTGCCCATCTATAGGGAAAAGGTTCACATCAAAGCTACTCGAGGAACACATAAGTGTAACAAACCCCCCTGAAGTGAATGATGTGAACACATAATGGGAGTGATAGATCAGCCCCCACAAGGTAACAAGCCTAAAGCTTTGCGAAAAGCTTCAAACTTTTCCCGTGGAAGAGCTTTGGTGAATATGTCTGCCACATTATCTTGTGTAGGCACATATACCAAATCAATATCTCCTGCATGAAGGCGCTCTCTCACATAGTGATAATGCACCTCAATATGTTTGGTCCGTGCATGAAACATTGGGTTTCGTGCAAGAGCCAAAGCACTCTGTCTATCTGTGAGAATATGCGTAGCAACATCAATCTCCATGCAAAGATCCATCAAAAGGCGTCTTAGCCATATACACTCCACTGTAGCTGTGAAAACTGCCCTGTACTCAGCTTCACAACTCGATGTCGCCACTATAGGTTGCTTCTTACTGAACCAAGATATGCATGAGTCTCCAAGGAAAAAGCAATTACCACTAGTGGACACACGAGTATCATAACAACCAGCCCAATCACTATCTATAAAAGCATGCAAGCATGGCTGAACATCTCTGCCATAAAAGAGACCTAAGCTCAAAGTGCCTCGAAGATATCTAAACACACGTTTCACCGCTTGCCAATGCTTAGTGCCAGGGCTATGCATGAATCGACTCAATTGGGAAACTGCATACTGTATATCAGGCCTTGTGTTGCATGCATATATAAGACATCCCACAGCTTGCTGATAAAGAGAAGTGTCAAATGCATCACTGGAATCCTCAACTGAGAACCTGAATCCTGTCTCAACTGGTGTGGAAATTGGCTTACAATCCTCAAAGTCAAAACGTTGAAGTAGTTTTTCAACATACTTTGCTTGATGCATAACAATTCCCCCCTCAACGGATACAAACTGGATGCCAAGATAGTAGCTCAAAACACCAAGATAAGTGACATCAAAAGTATGTTGCATATCAGCCATAAGAATGTCAAGTTTTGCATCACATGACCCAGTCAAGAGTATGTCATTGACATAAAGAACAAACACTATAAGATCAGCCCCATTTTTGCGTACATAGAGTGTGCTTTCAATCGGACTACATGTGAAGCCAAGAGCAATCAAGTGCTTATGTATTTTGTCATACCATGCAGTGGAGCTTGCTTGAGACCATACAAAGATTTTTGCAAACGACAAACCATATGCTCTTTCCCTTTCATAGCCAATCCAGGAGGTTGCTTCACGTAGACCTCTTCTTGCAAATCTCCATTCAAGAAGGCTGTTTTTATGTCCAATTGATGCACTTTCCAACCTCGATGGGCAGCCAATGCAACCACGGTACGAATGGTAGTCATGCGTGAAGTAGGTGCAAAAGTTTCCTCATAGTCAATGCCATATTGTTGCGCATATCCTTTGGCAACCAATCTAGCTTTGTAGCGATCAATGCTACCATCAGATTTTCTCTTAATCTTATAAACCCACTTTGTACCAATGGCATTCTTTCCTTTTGGCAATTCACATAACTCCCAAGTACCATTCCTATGTATGGAATCCATTTCTGATTGCATAGCACTCATCCATTGTGGATCATCACATGCATCTTCAAAAGAAAGTGGCTCTTCATTACATGCTGTAGCAATAAGCGAATAATCCACAAAATTACTGATGCATGGTGAGAGCTTGATCTTGTTCTACCAAGTAAAGGTGCACTCAATTTGCTGTCCTGCAAAGTTTGTTTCAACCACTTTGGCATGGATTGTGCACTCTTAATAGACATGTGTTCATTACGTAATACATCTTCAATATGTACATCATGCGTGGGCTGAATTTCATGCTCATTTTCAGCCATATTTTGACGCAAATGTTCAACCATATGTGGCTGGAAATTTCCAACAGTTTTGGCAAATTTTTGCTGAAATTTTTCAGCCATGTTTAGCTGGAAATTCTCAGCATTTTCAGCCCTATTTGGCTGGAATTTTTCAGCCCTTTGAACCTCAGTTGGCTGGTCTACATGGCCATAGTCAACTGCACCATTTTGGAACAAAGGCATGAGTGTATCGAACACATCTTGTGAGCTAACTGTTGGCAGTTTTTTGCATTCAAGTAGAGGGAAAACTGAATTTTCAGCAAATACCACATCTCGACTCACAATAATTGGGTTCGTCAATGGATGCTACAACCGATATCCCTTACTTTCAGCACTATAACCAACAAATATACATTTCTTTGCCTTGTCATCAAATTTGTGTGTAGCCTCATAAGGAGTGATGACTCTCAATTCTTTTGTAGGGCAGCGATTCAACACATAGTTTGCACACATGACCGCTTCCATCCAAAACTTATGAGGAAGATGCTTTCCTTTAACCATATATCATGCCATTTCAAGTAAAGTTCTATTTTTACGCTCGGCAACACCATTTTGTTGAGGTGTATATGGTGTGGGCGATTATCTTTCGCCTTGATATCGCTGATGATGGTCGTCACGACAAAGGCTTGAACCTTGTCAGGCCTGCGGAAATTGCCATGCCGCCAAATAGAGAGCTAAGCTAGAGTGATATAGAACACCTCTATAATCAACAGTAGCTTAGCAGGATTACTGTCGCTTAACTGTGTTAAACTGCGACTTGAATTCCACTGGAACTTCACCGGACTGTCGCTGGGACGTCACCGAAATTTTGCCGAAATATCACCGGAATGAACTTTGATTCTGATCGTGATTACTTCAAATGAATTATGTGAAGTAAGGAAGTGATACGTGAACTTCCTTCACTGAATGAACTTCTTCTTGAAGTTTAAGGAAAACTTCACAGTTCTGAAGTCCCACTTTCCGGTTAGACTTTGTATTGTGTGTACACATTCATTCCATCGAAAACAGTGATCAGCTTAAAGTTGAGACGTCTAGCTACAAGATGAGCTATCTCTCATACAAAGCTTCGAATTCTACTGTGAGATATACTTCGTTGTTCTACCGGAAAAACTCGCTTTCTGAAAAACTATAACTGACCAAAAACGTTTACTGAGATATCTTTGACCGAGACATTCGTTTATTGAGAGAATACCGAGCGACACGTTAAGTAACGAACTATAACTGTTAATGGTTAATGAACTTTCTACTGTAACACGAAAAAAACTCAGATTCTTCACATGCGAACAGAGCGTGCAAACTTCCACATGAACATGTGTTTTCTATTAGAGAAGATGTGCACAAACAAGCTTGGCCTCTTCTTGCTCAAGCTATAGAAACTCTCCTACACTGAGTAGTTTCTTATTACCATCTCTCTCAGATGAATACCTGACATTCCAGATTTCTGTTATTCATCTGTACATACGCGATCTATGGCGTCTTCTGAGAACTTCTCACTCTCTCTTCACTCATACGCGATCTCTCATAATCCTCTTCTTCTCATCCTCACATCTCTACTTTTCTCTTCAATCCTTGGTGTATATATACACTTTTTCTTCTGCGCTCTTCCCGCTCTCATTCTTTAATTCATGTTATGCGCACATTATTGCGCCCACCGCGGTTTATTGCTCTGTTACTCGTATAATTCTTAATTCTGGTTAACGGACTGATTCCGCACGCTGTACAATTGGCGCTTTTGATTTTTTGAAGATTCCGCTTCTTTTCTTTTCCTTTTATGTCTGTCTGTATGTCAAATTCGTGAGTGATTCCTCAACAGCTCCCCCTCAATCACTAATTTGACCTCTTCCGATCTTTCATATATCTTTCTTTCTTTTATACCTACCATTTCTTTGAATCTGCTTGTCTTTGTTCCATCCAAGCTTTTTGTCAAGATATCTGCTATCTGATCTTTCGTAGGAGTGTAGACTATTTCTATCTCCTTCTCCATTACCTTTTCCCTCAGGAAATGATACTGAATTTCTATGTGCTTTGTTCTTGCGTGAAATACTGGGTTTGCTGCAAGATACAACGAGCTCATATTGTCTCCATGTATAATTGGTATACCTTGATCAATCCCCATGCTTTTGAGCAAGGTCTGCATCCATATTACTTCTTTCGCGGTTTCTACCAGTCCTTTGTATTCAGCTTTTGTTGACGATAAAGCTACTGTATGTTGTTTCTTTGAGCACCAACTCACTAGCTTATCTCCTAGATATATCATATACCCATGTGTCGATCTTCTGTCATCTTGACTTCCTGCCCAGTCTGAGTCACTGAATGCTCTCAGCTTTATATCTAATGTAAAAGGATAATATAATCCTTCCTTTATAGTTCCTTTTATATATCTAAGAACTCTTTGTCCTGCAACCCAATGTTGATCTGTCGGACAATGCATAAACTGTGAAAGAACTCCCACCGGATAGCTGAGATCCGGTCTTGTTAGTGTAGCGTAAATTAAGCTTCCTACTAACGACTGATACTTCTTCATGTCTTTGAACTCTATACCATCATATTTACTGAGTTTATGATTTACTTCAAGCGGTGTTGAAGCTTCTCTGCAATTCTCCATATTAAACTTCTTCAGTAAGTTTAGGAGATAACCTTTTTGCGTAACATATACACCATGATCTGTATATGTGATTTCCATACCTAGAAAATATGATAACTTTCCCAGGTCACTGATTTTGAATTCCTTTTCGAGTAGTTTCTTCACCTCTGTTATTCCTGCATCTGATGTACCTGTAATTATTATGTCATCTACATAGATACAAATGTAGATCATTCCTTCTTCTGTTCTTTTGATGAGTAGACTTGCATCTGCCTTCGAACTTTGGTATCCAAGTTAATTGAGATACTTCACAAGTCTGTAGTTCCAAGCTCTTGGATCTTGCTTCAGTCCATAAAGTGCTTTTCTTAGTCTGCACACATGTTCTGGGTATCTGGAATTTACAAAACCTTCTGGTTGTTCCATGTAGACTTTGTCTGATATATATGCATTCAGGAATGCATTCTTTATATCTAGTTGACTTAGGTTCCATCCTTTTGATGCTATAGCAATCACTGTCCTTATGGTTGACATCTTTGCCACCGGACTAAACGTCTCGTCATAGTCTATGCCATGCGTCTGAGCATAGCCCTTGATAACCAGTCTCGCCTTATGTCTGGCTATCCTTCCATCTGTAAGTTTCTTAACTTTGAAAACCCATTTATTTCCGATTATTTTCTTACCATTTGGTTTAGGAACAAGCTCCCAAGTCTTGTTCTCTTCCAATGCGCTGAATTCTTCTTCCATTGCTTCTTGCCATTGCTTCTTGCTTTTAGCTTCATCATAGCTCTGAGGTTCATCATCATCTTTGACCATATATGCATAATCTTTTTGAGTTATATACGATGTATCATACGAGCACCTTTCCGGTTGTCTTCTTACTTTGTTTGACCTCCTTAGCTCATATTCTTCGTGTGCATCTGAATACACGACTTCATCTTCGTTTCTCATACCTGATCCGGTTCTGGACGTACTTGCCTGCATATAATATTCATCTTTATTCACCTGTACGATTGATTTACCTTTCTCCTTTCTTTTTATCTCTTCTTCAAATTCTTCAGCTGTATGACTCTGATCTGCATACCAGCTTTTCTGTTCATCAAATGTTACATCTCTGGAAACAGTAAATTGTTTAGTTAGAGGACTCCATAACCTGTAACCCATCTTCTTTTCATCATATCCGACGAACACATATTTATCTGCTTTTGGTTCAAGCTTATGTCTTAGTTGAGACGGTATATAAGCATAAGTGACTGATCCAAACACTTTACAATGATCAAGTGTTGGCTTCTTTCCCCACCAGGCTTCATAAGGGGTCATTCCTTCTAACGCTGTACATGGTAATCTGTTTACCAAGTATGTAGCTGTATTTACGGCTTCAGCCCAAAGATAATCTGGACAATTCTTTTCTTTCAGCATAGCTCGTGCAAACTCGACTAGAGTTCGGTTCCTTCTTTCTGCTACACCGTTTTGTTGTGGTGTATACCTGCATGTTATTTCTCTCTTGATACCTGCATTCCAAAGGTAATCATTGAACTCTCGGGAGAAGTATTCTCCACCTCCATCAGACCTCAGTCTTTTAAGCTTTCGACCTATGAGTCTTTCAGCATATGCATGAAAATGTCTGAAAGCTCCAAACACTTCTGATTTCTCTTTCAAAACATAAAGAGTTATCCATCTTGTTGCATCATCAATGAAAAGGACATAATACCTTGATCCGCTAATAGATCCTTCCTTTGTCGGTCCCCATACATCTGTATGTATGAGTTCTAGCACACCATCATGTTTGAATCCTTTCTTCTAGAAAGGTAACCTGTGGGCTTTTCCCATCTTACAAGCTTCGCATTTGTGAATCATATGTTGGTTCTGTACGTTCGGTAATCCCAGTACAGACTGATTTACTATCATAGCTTTGATTCCTTTTTCATTGAAATGACCTAATCTCTTGTGCCAGAGATCAAGTTCTATAATCACCTTTTCATCATATGTGAGCAACGCTTGGCCGATGTTCCCTTGTACTCTTAAGGTAAAGAGTCTGCCTTCTTTCTTTCTAGAGACGATCTGATTATATCTGTTCTCAGGATCTTCTACAAATACTCCTTTGTTTGTAAATCTGACCTGAAAACCTTTCTCAACTATCTGTCCCACACTAATTAGATTTTTTGGTATTGTTGGAACATACAAAACATTGGTTAGCAAATCTGCTCCACTCTTACATTTCACCTTTCCAATTGAATGCACGCTATGTCTAGTATTGTCACGTGTTTGAACAATGTGACTCGAACTTCCTTTTTCCAGTTCTGACATCAGTTCTATGTTTCGTGACAAGTGATTAGAACATCCAGAGTCAATGTAAAATACCTTTAGATCTTCATTATCAGATGTGCTGATTGAGTTCATCATCAATGATGTATGATTTTCATTCTGTGTTTCATTTGCATAGTTGTTGTAGGTGGTGTTGTAGGATTGGCCCTGTCCCCAACTTCTTGTTCCACCTCTACCGTAGCCTCCTCTTTGATTCTGTCTACCCTTTTGGAAGTTACCTTGATATCTTCGGCTTCTGCCTCTGTTATTACTATTCTGATTTTGATTTGATCCCTGTTGGTTGTGCCAATAGTTATGCGCCAGATGATTACTTAGTCCACAAATCCAGCAAGCTTTCTTGTTGGTATTCTGACTACTTCTTCCTCTTCCAAAACCTCTTGCTTTGTTGGTGCCTTTACCTCTAGCATAATAAGCCTGAGCGCTTGAATCTTCTTCATCTTTTGACTTACCTTTGTCTTTCTTCTTGTTCTTCATGTACATTGCAGAGCTTTGTCCTTTATCTCCATCTCCTTTCAGATCTTGCTCATATGTGAGCATCAAACCAAGTAACTGATTTAAATCTGGTACAAAGTGATTTAAAGAAAGTTCAGTTGAGAGTACGAAGGGTTTCCATCTTTCATCTCCTCTCAACCCTGTTAGCAGTTGCGCTATCAATCTGTGATTTTCGACATCTTCTTTTATGGATCCAAGACTATCTGCTAGATCCTTCATTTTAGTGACGTAGTCACTAATGCTTTGACTCGGCTTCTTTTTGAACATTGTGAACTCGGACCATAAGCTAGCCTTTCTAGCTTTCGTAGTATTTTGGAAGTGGTCTTCCAATGCGCTCCATATGTCCTCCACTTTCTCCAGACCTCTAATGTGCAGTAGTAGATGATCTGAAACAGTGTTGTAGATGTAGGCTCTTGCCGTTGCATCTTTCTTCTGCCACAGCTTCAAAGCTTCTAACTCTTCTTTTTCCGGTTGGCTATCATCTTCGAAGGTCGGCTTCTTTTCTTCTCCGGTCACATACATCATTAAGTCCTTACTCATAAGTAAGGCTTCCATACACATTACCCACGTGGGATAATTATCTCTGTCCAGCTTATCAATTTGGACATGATCTGCCATGATCTTCTTGTTTGCTTTAGGTTGCCTTTGAGAGCCTTTTGGATCTGATGCCGCTCGTGGAACTAACTTGCTCTGATACCACTTGTGGGTGATTATCTTTTGCCCTGATATCGCTGATGATGGTCGTCACGGCAAAGGCTTGAACCTTGTTAGGCCTGCGGAAATTGCCGTGCCGCCAAATAGAGAGCTAAGCTAGAGTGATATAGAACACCTCTGTAATCAACAGTAGCTTAGCAGGATTACTGTCGTTTAACTGTGTTAAACAGCGACTTGAATTCCACCGGAACTTCACCGGACTGTCACTAGGACGTCACCGAAATTTTGCCGAAATATCATCGGAATGAACTTTGATTTTGCTCGTGATTACTTCAAATGAATTATGTGAAGTAAGGAAGTGATACGTGAACTTCCTTCACTGAATGAACTTCTTCTTGAAGTTTAAGGAAAACTTCACAGTTCTGAAGTCCCACTTTCCGGTTAGACTTTGTACTGTGTGTACACATTCATTCCACTGGAAACTGTGATCAGCTTAAAGTAGAGACGTCTAGCTACAAGATGAGCTATCTCTCATACAAAGCTTCAAATTCTACTGCGAGATATACTTCGTTGTTCTACTGGAAAAACTCGCTTTCTGAAAAACTATAACTGACCGAAAATGCGTTTACTGAGATATCTTTGACCGAGACATTCGTTTATTGAGAGAATACCGAGGGACGCGTTTAGTAACGAACTGTAATTGTTAATGGTTAACGAACTTTCTACTGTAACACAAAAAAAACTCAGATTCTTCACATGCAAAAAGAGCGCGCAAACTTCCACATGAACATGTGTTTTCTATTAGAGAAGATGTGTACAAACAAGCTTGGCCTCTTCTTGCTCAAGCTGTAGAAACTCTCCTACACTGAGTAGTTTCTTATTACCATCTCTCTCAGATGAATACCTGACATTCTAGGTTTCTGTTATTCATCTGTACATACGCGATCTATGGCGTCTTCTAAGAACTTCTCACTCTCTCTTCACTCATACACGATCTCTCATAATCCTCTTCTTCTCATCCTCACATCTCTACTTTTCTCTTCAATCCTTGGTGTATATATACACTTTTTCTTCTGCGCTCTTTCCGCTCTCATTCTTTAATTCACGTTATGCGCGCATTATTGCGCCCACCGCGGTTTATTGCTCTGTTACTCGTACAATTCTTAATTCTGGTTAACGGACTGATTCCGCACGCTGTACAACTGACGCTTTTGATTTTTTGAAGATTCCGCTTCTTTTCTTTTCCTTTTATGTCTGTCTGTATGTTAAATTCATGAGTGATTCCTCAACATATGGCACCGTACATTGGTGTGAAATACCTCTTTCACAAAGAAAAGCATTAAACTCATGTGACATGTACTCACCACCACGATCCGTGCGTAGAGTCAAAAGCTTTTGTGAAGAAAAAATTTCAGCCATAGCTAAAAATGCTTTGAAGCAAGAAAATACCTCATTCTTTGCTTTCATAGGATACACCCATGTATGACGAGTAGCATCATGAATGAAGGTAACAGAATATACATGCTTCTCAAAAGATGGAGTCTTGACCGGACCACATACATCACTATGAACAAGTTGCAATTTTCTTGTAGTGTGTGTATGACTATCTTTTGGAAAAGAAGCACGATGCATTTTTCCAAGAATGCAACCATGCATGCTTTTCAATGGACTCAAGTGTAGGCAAGCCAATAACCATGTCCTTCTTTTGTAAGTAGAGCAAACTATTCAAGTTCAAGTGACCAAAACGAGCATGCCAAAGCTCCATTTCAGCCATGGAAGAAGTATGAGCAACTAAGGCATTCAAGGCAACCCTCTTGTATGTATCCGTGCGATACAAACCATTACATAATGTATCGGACATCACAATAACATCGCCATTGCTGAAATCATGAACCATACATTTATCATCAACAAAGTGTACATGAAGTCCAGCTTTGGCAATCAACAGAACTGAAATTAAGTTCTTCTTGATACCGGGCACATACAATGCATTTTTCAAGAGAATCACACCTCCATTTGCAGCCGTAAGCTCAATTTCTCCTACTCCAATGATAGGATAAGAGGCATTGTTTGCACACACCACATGTCGTCCTTTAGGTGCATCTTTCAAAGAGGCAAAAAATCTTTTGCATGATGTTATGTGCTTTGAAGCACCACTATCAAAGAACCAATCCGAATCATCCTCACTCAAAACCATACATTTAGAATGTAAAGAAGCATCATAATGACATGTAACAACACATGCCCAAAAATCTTGAGCCATGTTAGCTTCATCATTCTTTGCATTTGTTGAATTTTCAGCAATAGACATGCCAGATTCCTTCTTCTTTTCATTGCGTTCAGCAATCTTTCTACACTCATCAATAGTATGACCAGCCTTCCGGCAATATTTGCATCTCTTCTTCTTTTGCAAATCACTATCATTAGAGGAATGAGTGGAAGAGGAATCTTGAGGCTTTGGTTTTGATGAACCCAAAGCTGAACCATACTTGCTTTTCCCCTTTTGTGAGATAGCAAGTGCTTGCGTTCCCTCAATCAAACCACTCCTATTCACTCTAGATTGCTCTTCTTGCAAAAGAAGAGACACAACCTCATCAAATGCATACATATTAGGATTTTCTTTTGCAACCAAACGAAGTGTAGTAGCAAAGCTTTGAAAAGATTCTGGTAATCCTTTCAACAATCTAGAAATGAGTGATGCATCCAGAATGATCTCATCTATGTTTGCCAATTGCTCTTTCAAGTCCTTGATGTGTGTCACATACACATCCAATGACTCATTTTCAGCCATACATACATCCTCAAGTTGCTTCCTCAAGTATGCAACACGTGCTTCATTACGCACGGCATACAAAGAAGCAAGAGTGTCCCATGCATGTCTCGATGTAGAACATGACCGAATGTGTGGAACTATATGATGCTTCACTGAAAGCGCAATCAAAGCATGAGATTGAGCATCTTTTCCATCCCATCTAAGCTGCTCCTGTGTAGATGGAGAAGGAGAAACCATTGTACTCGAAGAAGAAGCTCCACCTATGACAGTAGACTGTGAAGTAGAAGCACCTGTCGATCTTCGATCTACATCTGCCACTATGTTCTAAAGTTGTTTTGCAACAAGAACATGCTTCATCATGTAAGACCACATCGGATAGTTGGTCCCATCAAGCTTATCTTCAGCTTGAAGCATGCCAAACAAGTCATTGCTACCCGCCATTTTACTAAGGAACAAGAACCTGACAAAATCTTCACTTCGACGAAAGCTAAAATAAGTGCTGAAATTTCAGCTCACAAACTGTCACTCTGATGGCGATTCTGAGTGCATGAATGGCTTCGAAATGGGGGTAAAACCCGAGCGCACCTGGTGGAACTGTTTTCGTGCTGCTGAAATTCACACTTTTATGCTCCGAAGTCGATTTGCACTGTTAAAGTGCGCGTGCGCCGCGACGCGAAAAACCAAAACTTGAGAAGAAGTTGAACCTGCTTTGATACCACTCTTGGGTGTGTGTAGAAGTGCGAGAGACACACGAGAAGCACACACAAAGAGCACAAATGCAACAAGACATACGGAGAAGACGATGGCTGGAATAGCTCTCTCTATTGATTGATAAACTGAACTGAAGTAAGAGCTGAATAATATCCCTAAGTACAAAGTACCACCACATATGAGAGTATCAAGTATGTGGTAACATGGGGAAAAAACATCTAGCCAGCACTAGAGTAAAAAGTGCCCATCTATAGGGAAAAGGTTCACATCAAAGCTACTCGAGGAACACATAAGTGTAACACTTTTCATGTATAGTGTATGTCTATAGTAGACTCAAATGTTTGGTACTTTGATAGTGGGGAAACCAAACATATTATATTGTAGTGTAGTTTCTTCACTTCACTTGAGCCTTACCCTATAGGGAATACTATCACATGCACCAACAACTCCTCCTGTTCTATCATGGGAGTTGGTAAGATCATTCTAACTATTACTGATGGTAGTTCTTTTACATTTACAGATGCTTTCTTTGTGCTAGGAATCAAGAAAAATCTATTCTTATTTTAAGCCTTAGCCAAGATCAGCTTGATTGTAAAATTTATTGATGATAGATGTATAGTTCATGATCTATCAAATGGCAAACATCATTATTGCTTCAAGCATTTTATGTCATGGGTTGTAAAAGCTCATAGATTATGAAAAAACTATGAATGATTCAACATGTGCAGTTGAAGATTTTTAGGCTATGTCAGATGCAAAGCTTTGGCATGCATGATTTGGTCATCTGAATTTTGCTAGTTTGTTATGCCTACAGAAATCTAAAATGGTGTCATCTCTACCCAAACTTGAGTCACCTAGTAAACATGTCTGTGAAGGCTATATCTTGGGAAACATGCAGCATTTTGCCTTCCCAAAAGATGGTTCAATATGAGCTGCTTAGAAATTGCCGCTTGTTCACAATCAAGTTTCCTATGCAAACACATTCTTTTGGGAACTATCTTTACTTCGTGACTTTCATTGATGATTTTTCTAGGCATGCATGGGTATATCCATTGAAAGCAAAGTCCAAAGTGTTTGTGCTTCAGACTGTTTCTGGTTTTAGCTAAAAGTCTAAAAGCATGTAAAATGGGCACCCTCTGTTGTGATCAAGGGGGGGAATAAATGCCTTTTGATTTTAATGCATTTCTAGCTGAACATGGGATAAAATATCACTATACAGTTTTGTATACACCTCAACAAAATGGAATTACTGAAAGGAAGAATAAGTCACTCATGGAGATGGCCAGGTGTATGGTCAAGAGTCAGGCTTTACCACATAGTTTTTGGTTTGAGGTTGTTATCTATGCAACATATGTACTTAAAAGGTATCCCACTAAAGCATTGCATTCTATCACTCCATATGAGGCTTGGCATGGTTGCAAGCCATCTTTTTCTCACTTGTGTGTCTTTGATTGTCTCGCATATGCATTAGTCCTTAAACTACAATGTAGGAAATTGGATAATAAAGCAGTGAAATGTACTTTTGTTGGGTATAGTTTTGAAAGCAAAGGCTATCATTGTATAATCCACATACTAACTACATTTTGGTTAGTTGTGATGTTGTTTTTGTAGAAGATGCTATTCAGTCATTACTTTCATGTAGTAAGGAGACATCAAGGTGAAAGCATGTTAACGTGAACGCTTTTTAGGATTGTTTACCACTTATAGGTTGGTCGTGATTTACCTATTTCAAAAGCCATTTCAATAAAGAAAAAGTAAATTCCTAATATCCTCTAACTTGACATACAATCATTCATGTGAACTTATGATTTTTCAATATTTTCATTATGTGAAAGAAGGGGGTGTGTGGGGTATCATGAGTTGAACGTTGACAGTGATTATCATTACTCATCATGTCCTGCCCAAGGTGGCTATCCATGGAGTCTTCGCTAGTGGAACGTAAACAATCTAAGCAACTTTGTCATTCATGAGAGAAAGCAACCATAAACGAAGTTGTTCCGTCAAATGAAGGTGAAGCAGAAACATTGGCAATGAGTATGAGCAAGTATGAAGAAGTGCAAAGGGTGGGCTTGCATCTAGCATCGCATGCATTGCATGCATGCATGCATCATTTATTGGAAGCTAATAGACCCTGACAAATGCATGCATGCATGCATCATTTATTGGAAGCTAATAGACCTTGACAAATGTCCCCTGAAAAATTCCACAACATCTAGATCACACTTCAACATTGCACTATCAGGTTTAAGTTGTTCATGGGTTAGCACCCTTTTCACAACAACACTTGAACAAGCATGTCCTCCCTTCCCATGCCATGATTCAAAGAAGTTCCATATCATAGTAATGCCTATTAGCCCTTGATATCTTCATACGAAGTAAAATGGATGTTTAGCTTCAGATTGAGAAGCTGCACCATCTGACCATATCCAATGTTGGCTTAAGTCAAGGTTTAGCTCTCTCAACCATTGCCAACATAATTGGAAACAGTATTGCACAAAAAGGGTGTCATGATTCTTATCATCAAATATGAAGAAGTGGATTACCTTTTTAGGAATGCCCTCCAAGCAAAAATATGTGATATGCATAAAAATAGTTAAGTGTACAGACCACCAATGAATAGATTGTATTTCATTTTTCTTACGGAATGTATAGTTTTTTGCAAAAAACAACCACTAAAACCAGAACATTGCCTGGGAATTCACAAAAACACATCTTAAACTAGATTGCTTTCCATAAATAAATGAAATTATGCTTGATAAATTTCTTTAGAGTTTTCTCAAATAATCATGTTCCATGATAGAGCTTAATTGATGTAAGAGATTGATTGCATCCTTAAGGTATGACATTTGAACGTGATAAATGGAGTGACATGTGAATCTATCTTTCAATCTCTTAACAAAATATAGCTTCAATGGTTCAAACTTTCGAGCCTAGATACTTATCATTGGATGGAATTGTTTGAATTGTATAAATAGCTCCATCTACATTACCCAAACAAGTGGATTTTAGTATTCATTAATTATCTTCTTACCACTTTCCTATTACTAAGTAGCTAGTTCTTGGTTAGTTGTTACAAGGTGTTAGCTTGTTACTAATAAGCTAGTTCTTAGTTACTTGTCAATAATTATCTATTAATAATTAGCTTGTTACTAGTTGACTATTACTAAGTTGCTAATTTTGGGTTACTTGTTAGTAATTAGCTTAGCAATTCTCTATTACTAAGTGATTGGTTGTTAGTTGTTAGAAATTATCTATTAATAATTAGCTTGTTACCAATTATCTATTTTATTTGGTTCTAATGTAAGAGTTTTTTTTTTTGGCAAAGGAGAGGCATCATGTTTCAGGAGTCCATCATTGAAGTGGAAGCAATGGACTAGGTAAGCCCCTCATTGATTTGATTTATTCAGCTCATTAGTTCACTTGCACCTTCTTGGTTGCATTTATGACTAAAAACTTACCTTGTTGATGCAAATGGATATATCTAGCATATCCAAAAGTGCTAGACCACACTGTATTGTACCAGAAGAAAGAGGAATTCAATACCGTGTATGGTCTATCTATAGTTGGTGTAGATCTAGGTATTATATAAAAAACATTGATTAACAAAGCACATTGGTTGTCCATGTTTAAAGTAACTCCAAGGAAGGGAAAAATGAAAGTGAAACATGTCAGGCATGAGTTCTATGATGCATTGATGGTGTTGCATCAGAAGGTCTACTAGGAGATACTGATAAACTACAAGTTGTCTGTACAGTTTGCTAGAGCTTTTGCATTTGAAAACTACACCATTGCTCAGACATCAACAAATCCATATATGTACCAAGTGGCATGGGCTATATCTATAGAAGCCTCTATTGAGAGATGTAGGAAGAGAGGTACATTGCAATTGATTATGCAAAGGTTTTATAGTTTTTTGAATGATGATGCTTCACTAGTTTTAGAGCCTCTAGATGCCGACTTGCAAGAAGAGAAACAAGATGTTGATTTACATGTTCCACAAGGTACGAAAGTTGCTGCCATTAGGCAAGTGGAGGTTACTAAGATTGTATGTACCTTAGAATTGTTAATTGATAGTGGAAAGATTAAGTTGGATAGGGTCAAGCTTGCTTTGGATCAAGCCAATATATCAAAGGCAACTGAGTCTAAAGTGAACACACCAATAATTAAGATGAGAAAAAAGTTACAAGCATCTCTAGAGGAATTGAAATGTGATGTGGGAATGTCTCCTGAGAGGAGGATTCTATTGGAGACGCAAATTTAGATATATACTATTAATTTGGAGCTGTTACGGGTTGAACTAGATGCAAAAGACAAAGTACTTGAATTAGAGGTAATATTTAGTTTTATTGACATTGGTTGGAGGATTTGTTTAAGGTTGAATATTGATTAATTGGATTTTTACATACATAGGATGAATACAAGTTGCATGAGGATTGCCTCAAGAACATGAATCAATATCTATGCTTTGTAAAGAACATGTTAAACATGATGGAGTCACATGACTTGTCACCCTCATTGCCATTACATCTCCCATGGCTACCATCATCCTTCTCACTCAGTGTTTCATCCATGTGCATAGCATGTGGTTTGAATATTGAGGAGAGGATGAGTTTTTGTGAGGAGATGCTTGGATACGATCCAGAGATGAGATGGTGTTGCAATAATCCTTCTCTACACGTGCCAATGTGACTTCAAGGCACCTTAGTAGACACATTTAGCTTTTGAAATATGCATTTAAACCCACTATGTACCTTGGATCATGATTGTCAAAGGTTTGTGCTAAAACAAATAACTTGCACATTGATGCGCTATGAAAATTTGCTATTTTTGGTCTTGAAACTTCTTAGAGAAATGTTCAGTTCTCACCTTCTGATAATAATTGACCTAAGAACTTTTAGAAACATCTAAGTCAAGAGCTTAGCTAACTATTCCAAGTTAGTTCACTAATTTAGAGTGAGTATACACTAATGAACGAGTTTAAGAACTGAAGGATGTAATCTTGACTTCTGGGGAGGAAGACAATGTGCAGACATAGGTAGCTTGAATGATTCAGAACTCAAAATCTAGTGAGCCAAATGTAATGAAAATTGATATATAGCAACTAGATTATCACTCTAGCTATTCCAAGTTAAATAAAGTCAAATGATCAACTATATGCAGAGAGCTGAATCAAACAAAATCATTGAAATAAAGAGGTTGTAGTAGAGAACAATAGACAGGGATTATCATGAACTAATGACTCAAATTTTATGTGCTAATGAATGTATGATACAAAGGAGATGTAGTGGACTTACAGAACATATTTGAGCTCAATATATGCTCAAGCATGAGGTGGTGTTATTGATTTGATTCCAAATACCAAATAGTCATGGTTCTTGGCTCCTAATATCATGAGATTCCTTCAACTCATTTTCATTTACTTTTATCCAATGAGGTAAAGTCCATTACTTTTACAAGAATAATTCATATGCACTTAATCTTCTTAGCTTCTTCAAATGTTCATGGTTCTTCTGAGTTGATATCTTCAGCAATATAAATTGAGTGTTTATTGACCAAAGATGTGTCAAATATGTACCTTTCTAGCTTCCTTTTTTCTCTAGTTGATCTCCTTATTGTTGGTTGAGAAGATTCTGCAACATCTCTCAATTCCTATATCTTTGTTTTAACTTTGTTGTTCCAAGAATTGATATTCCTTCTTGGCGTGTTTTGATTATCATCAAAATCACTTGATTCTTCATGTAAGTGATCACTTCCCTTTCGCAATGTTGGAAAGTCCTCCTGTAGGTCATAAGGTAACTGACTTTCTTGCAATCATCTTCAAACCAAGAGTTTTTCTCATCAAAGACAACATTTCTACTAGGAATAAAGCATTTAGTGCTTGGATTATATAGCTTGTACCCTTTAAGTCATATCCAATGAACACACATTTCTTTGCTTTGGGATCGATTTTACCTCTGATTTGAGACGGATTATGTGCATAAGCTATGTAGCCAAATATCCTACAAATATTAAGGCTAGGTCTTCTTTGATTCCATGCTTCATAGGGTGTCATCCCATCCAATGACTTTGATGGGATTCTATTGATGGGATAGGTGGATGTAGATACAACCTCTGCCCACAAATAATTTGGTAATTTTTTCTCATTAAGCATAGACCTTGCAACTTCAACTATGGTCCTATTCCTTATCTCTCCCACTGCATTTTGCTCTGGATTCTACCTAGTTGTGATCTCTCTCTCTCTTGGTACACAATTTTCCCAACACTTATGAGATTCTTTGTTATGGTAGGTACATATAATACCTTGTTGAGTAGATTCATGTTTCCATCTGGGGTCTTCACATTTCCAATCTTTTCCAATGATTGTCTGGTGTCATCTCCTATTTGAACCTCATGTCTATTTCTTGGATCCTCTAAGTCTAAGAATATAGCCACATTCCTTGCTACATGATTTGAACAGCCAGAATCTATATAAGATACATGCTCATCTGCTTTGCCTTGCTTCATGGTCATGTTCATCAAGAGAAGTCAATCCCCTTAAATTTGATCTTTAGCGTAATTGTTGTAATCTCTTCTTCCCCTATATTCTCCTTGATGATTTGTATTGTTGAAGTTGTTGTTGTAGCCATTGAAGTTATTTTATCTACCTCTTGCACTTTCATAGCCTCCTCTATTGAAGCCTCTTCCTCTCTGATTCCTAGGGTTCCTAAAACAATTCTCAGTCGTATGATTAATTAAGCCACATATGGCACATGAAGAGGATCTTTGAAATCTCCACTTGCCTTGTCTAACTCCTCTGCCTCTTCCTCCTAGACCTCTACCTTTACCTGCAAAGTTTGCTTGGGAGGTACTACTTTCATCATTAGATCTTTTACCCTTTCCTTTGCTATCTTTACTCTTGTTCTTATTTGTGTATGGGGCAGAGGACTGGTCACTTTTTGAGTTGTCTCCATTGTTCATAAGATTTGCCTCATGTGTAAGAAATTGTCCCATAAGGGTGTTGAAGTCACGAATCTACATGTCCATGTATAGGTCCATTACTATGGTGAGAGCTTCCCTTTTATCATCTACTTTGATTCCATTGATTACATGTCTCACTATCTGATCTTCTTCAATGACTTCTCCAATGCTCCCAAGTTGATATGCTAAGTCCATTTTTTTGACAAAATGAGTCACATTTTGCTTGAGCATCTTTTTGAGTGTGGTAAACTCCATCTAGAGTTGGTTCTTCCTACCTATTGGTGCAATTATTCCAAGCCTAAATGCTTGATCATAAAGTTTAGATGAACATTCATGTAGTAGCATATGAATAACCTCTTATAAAAAATTGAGTCTTTACTCCTTGTAAAAGTGCATAGAAGGAATCATTTCAATTTGGAATACTTAGGGAGAATATTTTCATGAGTAATTGGTGAGGTAGATGGAGAATGAGATCCTAAAATCTAGAGATATTTTTGGTAGAAGTTTGAATTCCAAATTCAACAGGAGCTCCACACTTGAGCTATAAAAGAGGACTTGAAAATTCGTGTGTAGCTCGATTAGAGAGAATTCAAAGGGACTCTAAGTTGATATTGATCTCACACCATAGCTCTATCATTGCCCTCACATTGTGCAATTTTTCATTGCCAATGTCAATGTAATGTATGTGTATTAATACATATACTTTCATCATATCTCAGCTCTTCTACTCTGTCATGTGTCACTCAGAATAGTGTACTTCTTTGATCTATTTCTCAGTGTATACTTGATAATTTTGAGTGGTTTAAGTTTTTCTATTTTCTTGCTACAAAGTTTCATATTTATTGCCTTATCCAATCTCGAGTTATGAGAAAAACATTGCTCACTTGTCTACATATTGTTATTCCTCGAAAATGTAGGGATGCGTCTCCAACTTGCTAAGCATAATTCTCTGAGCATGGTCCATAATTTCAAGTAAAATAACTTGCAAACATTAGCTACCCAAGTTAATTAGATATGCCCAAAAAGATTTTACTCAATTTCTAGCACAAAAGGATTATTGTTCATTTCTTTGAGTAGGTGTAGTGACCAAAATACCAAGTTGTCGTTCATTGTGGAAACTCCAACTCATCCTTTTGATCCAATTATTTGAGGATCATATTCCAAAGTACTTGGGTAATTATTTCTGCTTCTTCAAAAGCTTAAGAGTTCTACCTTGGACTCCTCAACTCTGTTTTGACTGGTGTGAAGGAGGATTTTTCAACATCATCTCATCTCTGGAAGGTGTCCACCATCTCCTCCAACAGTGGTATGAGAGCAACATCAAGGTAAAATGGGAGATGGATTTCCATCATTCATTGATAAATTGGACAGGGGAAATTATCCAGCATGGTCTCTAAGAATGAAGGCTTACCTCCAAGGAAGAATCTTGTATGGATACATATCTATAGATGAAGAAATGCCAACCCTTAGAAGCAAACATCAACCTACAAGAGAGGAGCAAGAGAGACTAGCTGCATGGTGTGCAAAGGATGCTCTAACCAGGTCTTATGTACTCAATTTAGTATCTGATTTTTTATTAACTCATATTCGGAATTGCAAGACTTCCTAAGAGGCTTGGGAAGTACTATCTTTATACTTCTTATCAAATAAAAGGGCTAGGAAGAACCAGCTTTGGTGGATTTCACAACCTTGAAGAAGCAACCAAAGCAAAGTGTAGCTGACTATGTGATGAAGATGAAGGATGTAGGTGATCAACTTGGGAGTATTGGAGAAGAGATAGAAAAGGAGCAAATAGTAAGCTAATCAACTTGGGAGTATTGGAGAAGAAATAGAAAAGGAGAAGATAGTAAGGCAAATCATAAATGGCATCAAGTTTGATGACCAATGGGAGTCCTTCACCATACACTCAATACTCATGAAGGAGAGCCACTTGAAGACATTATAGGTTATCAAAGTCTTATCGGGTGTCTCAATTATGCAACCCTAACAAGAGTGGACGTATGTTATGGAGTAACTACATTGAGTCAATTCATGCATACACCAAGAAAACCTCACATCGAAGCTGCCAAAAGGATCTTGAAGTACTTGAAGGGTACCATAAATGAAGAGCTATTTTATCCATTCACATTTGACTTGGATATCAAGCTATACTCTAATGCAGATTGGGCAAGCTCAACCGATGATAGGAGGAGTACCTTTGGCTACTTATCTTTTGTAGGATCAAAGTTGAGTTCATGATCATCAAAGAAACAACCAACTGTGGCATTGTCATCAACTGAAGCTGAATATAGAGGCCCAACAAATGCAATACAAGATGTGGATAAAGCTACTCTACTCAGATTTGGGGCTGCATACGTATACTCCAATGATTTTTGGAGATAACACTAGCTCACTTCATTGGGCTTCTAATTCTGTATATCATGAAAGGACTATGCATATTGAAGTGCATTATCATTATGTGAGAGAGAAGCTACTTAGCAAGGACATACAATTGTCCTATGTATCAACCAACATGGAATGTGTAGATATGCTAACCAAATTTTTGGATGGAACTAAATTGAACAGGTTCAAGAGGATGATTGGATTGCAACAGATCAAAGAAAATTGAAGCCCAAGCATATTGGGCTTGAGGGGGAGCTATTGGTGCAATTACTCGAAGCCTAAATGCTTGATCATAAAGTTCATATGAACATTCATGTAGTAGCACATGAATAACCTCTTGTAAACAACTGAGTCTTTAATCCTTGTAAAAGTGCATAGAAGGAATCATTTCAATCACGAATACTTAGGGAGAATCTTTTCACGAGTTATTGGTGAGGTATATGGAGAATTATATCCTAAAATCTAGAGATATTTTTGGTAGAAGTTTGAATTTCAAATTCAAAAGGAGCTCCAAATGTTAGCTATAAAAGAGGACTTCAAAAGTCGCATATGTGTAGCCCGATTAGAGAGATATTCAGAGGGACTTAGTTGATATTGAGCTCACACCATAGCTCTATCATTGCCCTCACATTGTGAAGTTTTTCATTGCCAATGTCAATGTAGTCTATGTGCATTAATACATATACTTCCATCATATCTCAACTCTTCTACTCTATCATGTCACTCAGAATAGTGTACTTCTTTGATCTATTTCTCATTGTATACTTGATCATTTTCACTGCTTTAAGTTGATATAGATTCACATACTATCTATTTTCTTGCTACAAAGTTTCATATTTATTACTTTATCCAATCTCAAGTTATGAGCAAAACATTGCTCTCTAGCCTACATATTGTCAGTCCTCGAAAATGTCGGGATGCATCTCCAACTTGCTAAGCATAATTCTCTGAGCATGGTCCATCATTTCAAGTGAAATAGGTTGCAAAAGTAAGCTTCCATGTTAATTAGATGCTCCCAAAAGGATGTTACTCAATTGCTAGTAGAGAAGGAGTACTGTTCATTTCTTTGAGCACGTGTAGTGACCAAAGTAGAAAGTTTTGGTCCATTGTGAAAAATCCAACTCATCTGTTTTGATCCAATGATTTGGCTATCATATTCCAAAGTACTTGGGTAATTATTTGTGCTTCTTGGAAATCTTAAGAGGTCTACCTTGCACTCCTTGACTCAGTTTTGGCTGGTGTGAAGCAAGATTTTGCAACTATCTCATCTCTGGAAGGTGTCCACCATCTCCTCCAACACTACCTCTAGTGCTTGATGAGAAGAATGCTTCAAGAGCATTCCATGTCTCTTGTGAAGTCTTGCAGCTCCTAATGTGTGGAAGTAAAAATCAAAGATTGATTGAAGAATGAAAGAGCTAGCTAGAGCATCCTTTGAGCACTGTGTAGTTAATGTCTCTTGTTCTTCTTGAGTGTGTTGTCTTTTTCTTCTAAGAATCGGCATCATCTCATCTTGAGAAATGTAAGCATAGAGATTTATCCCTTAAAGATATGATTCCACTCTAAGTAACCAAGCTAAGTAATTACCTTGATCCAATTCATCAATGGATGAAGGAAATCCATCTCCCATGTTATTTTACTGTAGCGCTGATACCACTTTGAGGAGATGGTTGGATACAATCTAGACATGAGATGGTGTTGCAATAATCTTGCTCTTCTGCCGATGTGACTTTAGGGCACCTTATTAGACATCTTTAGTTTCCCAAATATGCATTTAGACCCACTATGTACCTTTGAGCATAATTTTAAAATTTTTGTGCCAAACGAGATAATTTGCACATTGACACACTATGAAAACTTACTACTTTTGGACTTGAAGCTTCTCAGAGAAATGTTCAATTCTCACTCTCTAATAATGATTGACTCAAGAACTTTTTAGACACAGCTAACTAAAGAGCTTAGCTAACTATTCCAAGTTATTCCACTAATTTAGAGTGAGTATACACTAAAGAATGAGTTTAAGAACTCAAGGGTGTAATCCCATATTTTTAGGAGGAAGACAATGTGTAGACTCTGGTAGCTTGAATGATTCGCAACTCAAAATCTAGTGAGAAAAATGTAATGAAAATTTATATGTAGCAACTAGACTGATAATCTACCTATTCAAAGTTAAAGCAAGTCAAATGATCAAGTGCACATATGGAACTTGATCAAACAAGATCTCTAAAATGAAGAGGTTAGAGCAGAGAATAATAGGTAGAGATTATCATAAAATAATAACTCAAATTGTATGTGCTAATGAATATAAGGAAAGGTAGTAGACTTACTCATAGATATGTGAGCTCAATGTATGCTCAACCATAAGGTTCAATGGCTCTCCCTTCCCTGTCATATCACATGACTAAAAGCCACCTTTATTTATACACATAGAGAAGTTTTGAAATTTGAATTTTCCTCATGTAGAAATGTTCCTACACTTTAGGTGTTAATTTATTTCATTCCAACCACCAAATAGTCATGGTTCTTGGCTCCTAATATCACGAGATTCCTTCAAATCATTTCCATTAATTTTGTCAAATGAGGTAAAGTCCATGACTTTTACAAGAAGTATTCATATGAACTCCATAAATGATCAAAATGAATATGTGAGAAGCATTTTTTGGTGCACCTTGTGCCATGCAACCATTCATATGATTACATTTGTTTTGTAGCACATTGTCATATGTGAATCAATTGTTTGGGTGAATGTGGTATTGAAATACCACAACGTATGTGGCAAATGTTCTCTGGATTCTTTTAAGGTGGATTCAATTTTGATAGAGGTAAGCTTGTCATGTTGATTAATTATAGCTTCCTAAGGCTTTTGAAGTACCAAAAATATTAACAAAAGTTCTTTTTATTCGTGGTTGTGGCTTCTTATTGATTTTTGAGTTTAAGTTATTTCTATATGCAATTTTGCAAATGTCACTAATTAGATAGATAGATAGATAGATAGATAGATAGATAGATAGATAGATAGGTGGATAGATAGATAGATAGATAGATAGATAGACAGACAGATAGATAGATAGATAGATAGATAGATAGATAGATAGATAGATAGATAGATAGATAGATAGATAGATAGATAGATAGATAGATAGATAGGTAGGTAGGTAGGTGGATAGATACTAATTAGCTATCTATCTATCTATCACATTACTACTTAGTTATTACTAAGTAGGTCGTCCTTGACTAGTAGTTTGTATTTAGTTATTATTAATTAGCTATTATTAATTAGCTTGTTACCAACTAGCTATTACTAAGTAGCTAGTTCTTCATTAGTTCTTTGTAACTAATTAGCGTGTTACTAGTTAACTATTATTAAGTTGTTGATTCTAGGTTACTTGTTAGTAATTAGCTATTACTATTTAGCTTGTTAGCAGTTAGTTATTACTAAGTAGCTAGTTCTTGGTTAGTTGTTGTAATTAGTTAGTATTGATTAGCTATTACTAATTAGCTTGTTACCAATTAGCCATTACTAAGTACATTAGGGAAAAAATGAGCCTTGCATGGGCCTTTTCGATTAGAGAGTGATTAGTGATGGACCAATGAGAAGAGGGTGGTGGACACAGTCTAGTTCCTTAATCAACTAGGCTAGGTATAGGCTTCCCTTGTTTTGGGCTGGTGAAAACCACAAAACCAACCTAAAACTCATGGTTTTCTCCTTCAAGTAGTTTTTGAGAGAGATGGGATTCAAACTCAACCCTTGGATGCCCTTCAAGATGCAATGGGTAGGATTAGTTCTTAAGAAATGGGTCACTTTAAATTATAGCCCTTAGATGTTGATTAAATCTAATGGATGTAGTTGTTTCCCAAAGAAAAAAAGGCGCCTTGAATTTGGGCCATTGGATCTTAAAAGAAACTAATGGATGAGATTTGATCTTGGCATGGATCACTCTCCATTCAATCTAGACCATCGATTCTTTAGAAAATCCAACGGACGAAAGTCTACATGCATCCCAAATTCGTTTATCTCTCCTTGCACGAATTTTTGAGCTTTTGTCTTTTAGTGGCAGTGATTGAGCCTATTTTTTCTTTTAGTGATAGTGGGTTGGGTTTTAATGTCCACCATCCAAGAGAAAAGCAATTGGACGGCTGAAATTAGGCAAAATCCATGATATTTTCTTCCCTCTCCTTGCATGGATCTTCTTATTTTGTCGTTTATTGCCAGAGTTTGAGCTCTTACTTTGTCTTTTATTTCCCATGCTTTTCATTTTGATCATGGCCATCCAATCAAGAGATCCAAGGGCTTGAAATGCACATGAATTTCCTCACTTGAGCATTCCTTTTGTTTTATTCTTTATTGTCACTGACAATACCACTTGTGTGAAGTATTTTGATGGTGATGCACCACAGTGCGCTCTCCTTCTCGAGAGCTCCACGACGATATGCTCGGAGTAGAAAACCGAGCTCCTGAGGCCGCACACAGTACTCCACAGAGAGGCTGTAGAATACACAGAAAAACACAGTACACAGGGAGCACGAAGACAGACTTCTTAGGTCTTACAAATGCGGTCGAACTTATAGTCTATGACTGACCAGGCCACTATATGTTTTATTAAAGAACATATACAAAGAAGTGTCCAGTGGCCATTTGGCCTTTCACATGGACACTAACGGTAACAATCTCCCACTAAAGGCCAATATGGCCAGAGTAACTATGGGAGAAAAATAAAGAATGATAAAGAATACCTGAGTGTAAGTATACAAACTATACCTCCCACCTGATGGGCATGTTACACAGTATACAAGTGACTATGTAAGATCAAGAATCAAGTAACCCCCATCAAGTGACAACAGTGTCGAAACCTATCCTGTGGTAGAGCTTTAGTCAAAGCATCTGCAGCATTATCTTGAGTGTGAACCTTCTCAAGAATAATGCTCTCAGTGGCTAAGCAATCTCTAATGAAGTGATACCTCACCTCAATGTGCTTGGTCTTTGCATGATAGACCGGATTCTTAGCCAAAGCAATGGCACTCTGACTATCACTGAGCAAGTGAGGTACATGCTGAGGTAAACCCATATCACAAGCAAGAAGAGAAAGCCACAATGCTTCCTTACATGCCTCACTTGCTGCAACATACTTTGCTTCTGTGGTGGAAACAGCTGTACATTCTTGAAGACGAGATCGCCAAGAGATAGCACCTCCAACAAAATGAAAAATGTACCCTGATGTAGACTTATGATTGTCTACACAACCAGCATAGTTAGAATCTGTGTAACCAATAATGGATGAAAATGCCTTTCCACCCTGCATATTGAATCGGTGAAGTACTTTGGATATGTACTCACTTTGAGACAAGTATATGCATCTTTTACTCCTATCACGAGTAATGCGCATGCCAAGAATATGTTTGGCATCCCCCAAATCCTTCATATCAAATGTCTGACTCAACTTCTTTTTGAGAATCGACAAATCATAAGAGGACTTCCTAGCAATCAACATATCATCGACGTAAAGTATCAAGCATATCAAGCTGCCATCAGAACATCTCTTTGTGTAGAGACAATGATCCTCATTGCTCCGAGAATAGCCTTGGGACTTCATAAAAGCATCAAACTTTTGGTACCATTGTCTAGGAGACTCTTTAAGTCCATACAAGCTCTTCTTGAGCTTACAAACTAGACTTTCCTTGCCAGGAACTACATAACCCTCTGGTTGTTCCATATAGATCTCATCTGTAAGATCTCCATGCAAGAAAGCTGTTTCCACATCCATTTGGACTAGCTCTAAGTCCTCCATTGCAACGAATCCAAGCAACATGCGCAAAGTAGTCATCTTGACCATTGGAGAGAAGATTTCCTCAAAATCAACACCATGTTGTTGCTTAAAACCCTTTGCAACAAGTCGTGCTTTATATTTTGGAGAAGCACTATCTTATGTGAATTTCAGCTTATATACCCATTTACATGGTAAAGCTTTCCATCCCTTTGGCAAATGTACTAAGTCCCAAGTACCATTCTTGTGAGTAGAATCCAACTCACTCTTCATGGCACGCTCCCACTTGACATGATCCTCTGTCTGCATAGCTCTTTGTAGCAAGAAGGCTCACCGGCATCTGTTAGCATAACAAAATTTAAACCTGGAACATATCTATCAGGTGGATATGGGACATGTGCAGAACGTCTCAATGGTTGCTGAACAAGAACATGTGCAGACTGATCTGAATGGACATTCTCTTGAACATCCCTATGTGCAGCATTTTTATGCATTCTAACCGGAGGACTAGTATCCTCAAACACCACTCTTCTCACTTCAACCTCCTTAATGGGTTGTTATGCATCTTAGACTCATTAAAAATGACATCACTACTTCTGATCACTGACCGTATTTCAGGATCCCATAAGCGATATCCAAATTGTCCTTCTCGACCATATCCAAGAAAAATGCATTTCTTTGACTTATGGTCCAACTTTTGTCTAAGATTCTTGGGTATATGAACATATGCTTCACACCCAAAAACTCAAAGATGATCATAATATGGTAGTTTCCCTGTCCATAACTCTTGTGCCACTTTCATACCTTTGGTAGTACTAGGTGAAAGGTTAATCACATGAACTGCAGTCAATACTGCTTCTGCCCAAAAACCTTGTGAGAGGTTTCCATGATGCAACATAGAGACTACTCTATCTTGAATAGTTCTATTCATCCTCTCAGCTACACCATTCTGTACTGGGGTATAAGGAGCTGTAAACTCTCTACGAATCCCTCTAGACTGACAAAAAAGGCTAAATTCATGTGAGGTATACTCACCCCCATTATCTGAACGTAAAGCCTTAAGCTTAGTTCCTTTTTCAGTCTCAACTGAAGCAAGACATTTTCTGAAAGTAGGGAATACATCATCCTTTGATTTGATAGGATATATCCAGACTTTTCTAGTAGCATCATCTATGAAAGTGACAAAGTAAAGAGAACCACCTAAGGACCTAGTGGGCATATGACCACACACATCTGTATGAACGAGATCTAAAGGCAATCGAAGAGTCAATGTGCATTTTATGCACATTTCTGGTTTGCTTTCCATATTGACAATGCTCACAAAATTAAAAATCAGAGAAAGATAACACAGGTAAGTAGCCAAAACGAGAAAGATTTTCCATTCCACTACGAGATATATGGCACAAACGACCATGCCAAATACAAGCCATAGGCTGTTCAGTAACAGCTAACAAGTGTTCTTTTTGTGATACAAATAAAGGATAAAGTGAGCCAACTTTGCTTCCTTTTGCAATAACCATATTGCCCTTTGATATACGCAAGGACTCAGCATAGAAGACCACCTTGTAACCAAGGTCATCAAGTTGACCAATTGACATCAAACTACGTGATAACTGAGGTACATGGCATTCATTATGCATAGTAAATTTTGAACCATCAATGAACTGCACAACCACATCTCCAATCCCCACAACATCACACTAGTAAGAGTCACCAAGTCTCACGGTACCAAGAGACTTTGCTACATAATTAGACAACCATTCTCTATGTGGTGTCACATGGAAAGAAGCACCAAAATCTAGCAGCCAGGTGTGGGAAAGAGAATCAGCCATAAGTGCCTCAGATGGCACAGTACTATCAAGTGTCAACACATCAGCATCATCAAAAATAGCATTAATTTCTTCAATCTTCACAGTTGAGGTAGATGGTGCAGGTAACTGTTTAACATGCCCATCAACATTCTGTCCTTTACCTTTAGCATTCTTTAATGCATAACAGTCTTTCTTCATGTGTCCTTTCTTATGACCATAATGGCATTCAATATCCCTCTTCCTTGATTTACTTCTACTCTTATTCCGTTGACCATTCTTTTCCTTGTTCTTGCTCCCACCACGTTGTTGATTCTTTCCTTGGTAAGAATCACGAACATTATATGCATCTCCACTCTGAGTGCCAACCATAGATTTTCTACAAATCTCCTCACTCAAGAGTGCTCCACATATGTCATCATAGACGAGTTTACCACCAGGTGCAATGTTGCTAATAGCTATGCAAAACGTATCCCATGATGATGGCAGGGTGCATAACATCAATACTGCTTTCATTTCATTATCCTATCCATTTTCTGAGCCTGTAACTGGGAGAATATAGAATCAAACTCATATAGATGAGCAACAACACTATCTGTGTCCTTCATATGAAGGTCATATAATTTTCTCATCAGATACACTTTATTTGATGCCGTCTCTTTTTCATATGTATTGCATAACTTCTTCCAAAGCTCCTCTGCACTTTCACAGTCTAATACTGTAAAGTAAACATTATCTACCAAGTGCAAGTGAATGGTAGACCTGGCCATTTCATCTAAGTCATCCCAATCATCTTCATCCATGTCAGTAGGCTTCTTTGAAATCCCATTTACTGGCTTCCATTGCCTCCTTTGAATCAGTACATCTTTAATCTGATTCTTCCATAGAGCAAAGTTTGTGCCATCAAATTTTTGGATCTCAAAATGGTCTTTGCCTTGCAAGTTATAGCTCCTCCTCGGAACACTAGCACTAGACCCTGATCCACCGGATGTGTCTGAGACCTCTGATGCCATGATCTTAGAGAATTGAATAGAATGATAATGGAGCTAGAAGAGTCCAAACACCAACAAATAAGTGTATCAAGGAGTAAATTGACCACTGTATAGTTGACTAAACTAGAAATCTGGAAAAATTTTGCTAGAGTATCCTCTACAAAATTAGCATATGACCAGTGTCAAAGTATCACAAAACTGCAAGTACTGACATGTCTACCTGCATAGTGAATCACTGACTCCACTGCATATGATCAGTTACCCAATAGAAGCCAACTAGGCTTATCGAGCACCTATGAACAACTATCATACATCTCCTATGGCGAGGCTGGGTAAGTCTTCCACCTGCATCACCGAAGAGACCCCGACATCTGGGTGTCTCCCAGTTAAGAAAACCTCACTACAACCCTCTTTATCAAACGTAAAAGGCTTTATGCAAAGAACGTAACCGCTATATCAATGACCACATGGACGTACATAAGCAGTATCCACAGAAGCGTACATGGTGTGTATGTGCTCAATATATGCTGTAAAATGACACTAAAAAGGTTGAATACACAACCCAAAAACTAGCCAATAACACTTGCAAGTGTCTGTCAACTCTCATGTTTTAGGCTTTAAAAACCTGCATAAATTTGCAGTGACTGCTCCCACCAAAACTGAAAACCCCTCAAGAAACTTGTAGTTTTACGAGTGTGGCTAAAAATACAGCCCCAAAGGTTGATATTTATTGTCTGAGAAGTACAAGGAACACTCTTCTTGATGTTCTTGGACCTGTGTGAAGAGAACTATGTGCGAAAGTACTCCGAAATGGCTCCAAAAACACCCCAAATTTGCTTCAAAAATAGGCTTTGAAAGCAAAAATGAAGCTTTGAGGGACCAAAACTTGTTCAAGGTAATGTCAACTTTAGTCTTTCCCCTTCTTCAAACACCACAAGAGTGTAGCTTAGTGGCAAGAGATTGCCACGGTTAAGCGAGCTCTGGGGGGAACAATAGTGGGATGGGTGACCTCCCGGGAAGTACCGAGAACCTCTATATTCCTTGATCGTTGAGGTCCTCCCTCATGTGCAGCCAACGGCGCCAACGGTGACTCCGATGACAAGGTATGTCAAGGTCTACGCCTTGGTCTCCGCCTTAGTCGTAAGCCTTGGAGAAAGTGCTTCACTCGCACAAAAGGAACAAAGCTTTTGCCTCAAACTGCTCTGATACCAGTGAAGTATTTCGATGGCGATGCACCATAGTGCACTCTCCTTCTCGAGATTTCCACGACGATATGCTCAGAGTAGAAAACCGAGCTCTTGAGGCCGCACACAGTACTTTGCACAGAGGCTGTACAATACGCAAAAGAACACAGTACACAGGGAGCACAAAGATAGAATTCTTAGATCTTACAAATTTGGTCGAACTTACAGTCTGTGACTGACCAGGCCACTATATGTTTTATTAAAAAACATATACAAAGAAGTGTCCGGTGGCCATTTGGCCTTTCACATGGACACTAACGGTAACATAGTGTTTTTTTCCAGCCTCTTAATCCATTTGATTAGCCATTTTAATTCCTAAAAATTAGGAATCCTTACAAGGCCCATGCAAGGCTCACTTTTTCCCCTAATGAGCTAGTTCTTGGTTAGTTGTTTGTACTTAGCTATTACTAGTTAGCTTGTTACTAGTTAGCCATTACTAAGTAGCTAGTTTGTAGTTACTTGTTAGTAATTATCTATTACTAATTAGCTTGTTACTAGTTGGCTATTACTACGTTGATAATTTTGGGTTACTTGTTAGTAATTAGCTATTAATAATTAGATTGTTACCAATCATCTATTACTAAGTAGCTGGTCATTAGCTAGTTGTTAAAACTTAGTTATTATTAACTAGCTTGTTACCAATTAGCTATAAAATATTATCTTGTTATCAATTAGTTATTTCTAAGTAGCTAGATCTTAGTTATCTTGTTAGTAATTAGTTATTACTTTTTAGCTTGTTACTTATTAGCTATTACTAATTAACTTTTACTAATTAGCTATTAGTAATTGACTGCTATTAATTAGCTATTATGAATTGGCTATTATAAAGTAGCTATTATGAAATAGCTATTACAAATTAGCTATTACCAAGTAATAACACTAATCTGGTTGGTTTCATTGTGCTAAGCAGCTACTTGTACCTCGGTACTCAATCAGAACATGATTCTTCCATAATTGTTATTAATAACACTAATTTAGTTGGTTTCATTGTGGTAAGCAACTACTCGTACCTCTATCAAAAGAGTGACCAACAATGTTGATGCTCCATACAACACAAATTTTGGGACTAGTGAGAATGTTGGACATATATTTGTTGAAAGTAAGACTTATGCCCAATCTTTAACATCAAAAGAGAGAGACAATATTTCATCATTCCTGCAAACCTGGACTACAATGAATTTCAATGTCCATCCTTGTATAGTTGACCATATGCATGATGCGTAGTCCACACAAATTGACTTTGATAGTGGTCTAGACCAAATGATGGAGAATTTTCTTGATCCAATTAGCATCTTAGATATTCATCCAGCTAGTCACAACTCTTTAGTTGATAAAGAGGTTCCTCTTTCTATCCACATGTCTATCACTTTTTCGTTTGATCTAGTATAGGATCTGACTTTAACCTAGATGACATCCCCCAACAAGATCTTCCTCCATGGTCTAATCCAGATGCTCATCCAAATCAAGTTCTTCCTTCAACTACTAATCTTTCAAAGCATGTTCCTCTACCAACTAATTATCCCTTTGTTTGTTCAAATAAAGATCATCTACAGAATCCAACTTTTGATCCTAATCTGAGTCCAAATAGAGATGTTCTTCAAACGAATGCTGCAAATGAAACTTGCTTGCAACAAAACTATTGTAAGCTAGCCTCAGTTTCTGACATGTGTGGATCCCCAACAAAAGTTGTAGGTGATGTACAAGAAGATGCCACTCTAGCATACATAGTTTATGGCAAACACAAAAAGAAATTTGCAAGCACTTGTGAAATGATAGAAAAAGCGAAGCCATTTGCACCCAATTATAAGGTGATAGGCTACTGGGTCACACCTGAGTGGAGGCTTTGTACTTGATACTAAGGATCCTTTGAAAGAATAGTACTAGTGTTCATACTCTTATATCACTATCCTTTGTAATTGGTACTATCCCCACATGTGGCATCATCCAAATCTATTAGATATCATTACATTTTGTAATCAGCCTATTTTGTATCGACATTATTAAAATATTTTGTTGTCTGTGCTTCATATTCTATACCATGTACATGTTTGATAGCTCCACTATGTCATTTATTGTAACCATGTTTGGATTTGGGTTGGATGAAGAACAAACATTTTCTCTTCTATGCTTCAGATTATAGAATTCTGTATAATTTTTGATGGATTAACAGTGTCATTGATTGTAAATTGTAATGATGTTTGGCTTATAAGTCAGATAAAGGACAAATTTCTATGCACAACTGCTACAAAAGATAATGCTCCATCCTCAATAATTCAATGTTAGAATGTAACAGAAGTTGAGCTGAAAGTATCAGTTTTAACTCAAACTGATCCTATTTCAACTCGTACATGTCATGTTTGCAATAGAAGGTGAGAAGAAAGTATTATTTTGAACTCAAAACGATCTTACTCCAGCTGAAACATGCCCTTTTTCAACTCAATTTGATCATATTGCAACATAAACTGAGCAAAAAGTATCAGTTTCAAGTCAAACTAATCTTGTTATAGTGTTTACAACACAAGAGAATCAAGAGCCTAAACAGCTACCATGCAACACAAACAAAAGAAAGAGGGATCATGTGGTAATAGAACCTGAATTTATTGTGATATAAAGGAACCTCCCAAATATTAGGCATGGCTTGACAGAGGAGGAGATACAAGAACTGAAACCTGTTCACAAGGATTTACAGCCTAGGGCTCTAATTTTGGAAGTTGACATATTTATGAGCATCCAAAGTAACTAAGATTTTCCTGATAGTAAGCCTTTTCTATGATGGTGCCTTGAGCATTTCAATGTTTGGATTTGAAGTGCCTATGATGTAGATGAGGTCAACAAATATATTGATACAATCTTCCTAGAGTTCAAGAAGAAATTTATGGGTATTTGGGGGAAGGATCAATGTTTATGGAATTTTGCAATCCGTTTCAAGAGACTGGCTTATTTCTAGGATAGGAATGTAGAGTACGGCCTTGAGAATACATTCATAATTGATAGTGTTTCTTATATGGTATTTTACAACATTAGAAGATATTATCTCTTGCTAGCAAAGTTGACAATCAGTGAAAAATTTAACTATCTATCAAAATTTTTTTGGGGGCAACTTTGGAAATGGTAAATAGCCCCAAATTGTACTGAGTATTCAGATATTATTTCTAGAGCTATTCCTCTTGATGAAGAGAGCTTAGATATATATCATGGAATACATTGAGAGCATACTCAATATCATAGACGAAAACACTGAGTATGTAGATAACAAAACATTGTGTACAATCCTTCTTATAGACTTATGCTAAATACTTTGATTTTAAAAAGATTGTTATCTATGTTGATCCGATTTTTAGCTATATCATTCAATTGTTAGCTATTTACATGTTAACTACTTTAAGTCTATGGGTGCATTCAAACTATTCTAGTGGTACATAGATGATATTTTCTTCCAAACTCGTGCTTCCACCCTCTTGACCAACAATTGTTCCACTTGAACTCAAATGCTAAACTACTATGATCATTGGATTTTAAGAAAAAACCTTTGCAACCATCGATTTCATTGGTTTTAGGGCTGCATGCTTTGTTTCGAGGGGGTGAGCTGCCATAATTTTTTTTGAGAGAACAAAGAAATTGAATATTAATAAAGAAGAGTTACAAAATGTGCTAGGGGCAAGCCCTCACCAATACAAATAAGCACTCCACCACTTGATTGAACTTAACATACTTGTTTGATTCTCTACAAGAGTAAGATAACTTTTGAAACAATTGAAAACTACATATTTATGCTTCATAAAGTACAAAATTGTCCACGTGTTACAAGCATCAATAAAAGATACATAATATCTTGAACCTAAAATGGAAGATTCTTTGGTTGGACCCCACACATCTGTGTGAACAACATCCAATAGCTCCTCATGGATATAGCCTTTCTTGTTGAAAGTTTGTCTATATGCCTTGGCAAATTCAAAAGCTCCACACTTGTAGATCATATGGTGCTTTTTGATTTTGGGCAATCCAAGTACACTTTGGTCCGTGCAAGTTTGTTTCAAGGTTGTCTCACCAATATGAGCAAGCCTTTTATGCCATACCTCTAATTGAGAGAATGTTTGAGATCCATAGCCAAACAATGCTATGTTCTTGGTGTCTTCCACTTCAAAAGTGAAGAGTCTTCCTGTCTTATCTCCTTTGGAAATCCTTCTAAATCCTTGCTTGGGGTCTTCCACATATGCTCCATGTCTTGTAAACCTAACCGGCAATCCTTTCTCCACAATTTGTCTAACACATCAATTTTTTTGTTATCGTAGGTAGATACAATACCTTGCTTAGAAGATTCATGTTGCCATATGATGTCTTGACATTACCTATCTTTTCAATTGAATGCCTTGTTTCATCACCTTTCTACATTTTGTGTTTAATCATGGGATCTTCTAGGTCATAGAACAATGCTACATTTCCTGATACATGATTGGAGCATCTTGAATCAATATAGAAGACATGATCATCATTCTTACCTTGCTTCAATGATAGGTTCATTAGAAGGAGTGAATCTTCTTAACCTTGATCCTGAGTGTAGTTGTTGTAATCCTTCCTTCCTACGTATCCACTTTGATGGTTGTTATTGTTGTTGTAATAGTTATTGTTGTATCCTCCATTGTATTTGCCTCTGTTTGATCCATAACCACCTCTATTGAATCCTTTTCCTTTGGAATTTCTTGGGTTCTTGTAACACTCTTCAGTATGTGATTAGAATAACCATAGATATTGCAAGGTTGAGATGTTTGGGGTCTCCCCTAGCCTTGCTTTCCTCTTCTGCCTCTTCCTCTAGCTCTTCCTCTACCTATGAATTTGGCTTGGAAAGAGCTACCTTCATCTTCATTCTTCTTAGACTTTGACTTATCCTTAGATTTAGCTTTATTAGAGTATAAGATAGAAGATTCATTACCTCTTGAAGATTCACCATTTTTGTTTATCTTTGCTTCATGTGTGAAGAGTTGGCCCATCGAGTGTTGAGGTCAAGTACTTGCATGTCCATGTATAGGTCCATGGCAGTTGTGAATGATTCCCACTTGTCATCAGCTTTGATGCCATTGATGATTTGCCTTATGATTTTCTCTTATTCAATCACCTCTCCAATGCTTCCCAACCAATCAAAGATCTCCTTCATCTTTGTGACATAATCAGTCACACTTTGCTTAGGACTTTTCTTCAAGGTAGTGAAGTCCATCCACAATTGATTCTTTCTTGCTCTAATGTTTGAAGAGAAGAAGGCAAAAAGTGCATTCCAAGTTGCTCTTGATGTCTTGCATCCTTTCACATGAGATTGATTCTAAGATAGATGACCTGGCTAGTGCATCCTTTGAGCACCAAGTTGTAAGTCTTTCGTGCTCTTCATATGAAGGTTGGCCTTTGCTTCTCATTGTTGGCATGGCTTCATCTTCAGATATGTATCGAAATAGATTTCTTCCTTGAAGGTAGGCCTCCATCCTCAAAGACCAAGTTGAGTAATTATTTCTATCCAATTTGTCAATAGGGGAAGGAAAACCATCTCCCATGTTGATTCAACTATGCTCTGATACCACTGTGAGAAGAGATGGTGGACACTTCCAAAAATGGGCCTGATGTTGCAAATACCTGCTCTACACCTGCCAAGCTAGCTTCAAGGATAGTGAGTAGACACCTTGGGCTTGCTAAGAATGCATATAGACCACCTTAGTGCTTTGGAACATAAATCTCAAATTGATACATCAAAACATATAACTTTATTCAAAATAGATGACTCAAAACTTGCTATTCTGGGATGAGATGCACTTTAGAATTTCACCCAGAGCTCACAACCAATTGAGAATTGACCAAACATATTTTTCACATTTCTAATTAGTATATAATGAATCTAAAGCAACAAATTTGATGAATTTTGATGAGCCATACTCAGAGAATTTAATTTAGGAACATTGGGGTGTCATCCCGACATTTTAGGAAAGATTTGCCTCGTACATAGGTCACTTCAAATAGATGTAGCTCATAGAATATTGACCAATGATGATGAAAATTGACATCATGCAAATATACATATCACTTTACCTATAAAAATTTAAATCTCCTCAAAAGACTAAGTATAAACATAGAAATCAATGATCAAATTTGACTGAAAAATATGAATATAGACCTATAGTAGTAGATGAAGAAAACTCCAAGATGTGTCTTGCAAATCAATCTATATTGCACATATGATACATGAATTGATTGGAGATGAGGCTTGAGAAGGATGAACACAATGTGTGCTTCAACAATAGCATAGTACTTAGCCAAAATTGCCTCTGAATATAGCACAAAAGTCTACTCCAATTTGCAACTTTGGGTGTATATATAGAGGATTTTGAATTGAAAAGCTTGGAGGGATGCTACATAAAATTTAGGAAAATCTCATCTAATTGATTCGTTCAAATTTGGCTTTCATATAGCACCTAACAATGTCACACTATTCTCTTCTTACTTTTACTTTTGATGAAGTTATTCTTTCAACCATTACAAGAGATAGTTTGTATGGCTCCTCTTATTGAGAGTACACACAATGTCTTTATACAAATGATTAATCAAGCACTATGCTTGGGTGAAAGTGTACCAACATTATGGTGCACCCAATTTTGAATGTGGTGTTTGTTGATGCATCTTTTCCATTGACCCTAGATACAATGATAGCAATAACATGTGAGTTCTCTCACACCAATGCAATATCCATCTAGCCTTGAATAGCCACAAATTGAATGCAAGAATCATACTTGAGATAACCCCTTACAATCCCAAGCATTCTCCCTGTTCACTTTCTCAATCTTCACTTCCTAGAAGATTCATGTGACATCTCTCCCTTTTGACCTTGACAAATGTCCCCTGAGAAACTCCACAACATCTGTAGCACACTTAAGCATTGCACTGTTAGGTTTAAGTTGTTGATGGGTTGGGCCCTTTTCACAACTGCACCTGCACCATCATGTTCTCCCTCCTCATGCCTTGACGCAAAGGAGCTCCATATCATAGTCATGCTTGTTAGCCCTGCATATCTTCCTACGAAGTAAAATGGATGTTTAGCTTTAAATTGAGAAGCTACATCATTTGACCATACCCAATGTTGGCTTAAGTAAAGGTTTATCTCTCTCAACCATTGCCAATGTAATTGGAAACAATGTTGCACAAAAAGCATTTCATGCTTCTTGTCATCGTATATGAAGAAGTGGATTACCTTTTTAGGAATGCCCTCCAAGTGAAAATATGTGATATGCACAAAAATAGTTATCTGTGCAAACCACCAATGCATAGATTGTATTTCATTTTACTCACAAAATGTATAGTTTTTTACAAAATCAACCATTGAAACCACAACATTGCCTGGGAATTCAGAGACACACATTTTAAACTGGTTCACTTGCCATAAATAAATGAAATTGTGCTTGATAAATTTCTTTATATTTTTCTCAAATAATCATGTTACAACTTTAGGACTCATTCCCCAATTTATCAATTCTTTCCTTTTATGAACTTGTCTTTCATACATTGACTCGACATTTTCAAATATCTTTATAGGAATATGATATTCCTCAATGCTAGTCTCTCTCAGACACCACTTAAAATGTCTTACTCTGCAATCAGAGCACTCACCCATCACACTTTTTTACTGGTGGAAAATGGTATCATTTTGATGTGGACAAAGAATACTGTCTAAAATGCTGCTAATTGATCAAAATGTAGTTGCTGAAGCATTGCATCTTGTTGATGTCTTTGCTACTTGACAAATAGAACAATCACAATTACAAGGACAACTATGCACGACATAGCTTCATTGATGTAGGAGATTGATTGCATCCTTGAGGTATGACATTTGAACATGATAAATGCAACAACATGTGAATCTATCTTTCAATCTCTTAACAAAATATGGCTTCAATGATTCGACTTTCAAAGCTAGATACTTATCATTGGATGACATTGTTCGAATCATAAAAAAATAGCTCCATCTTCATTACACAAACAAGTGGCTATTAGTACTCATAAATTAGCTATTACTAATTAGCTATTACTAACTAGCTATTACTAATTAGCTATTACTTATTAGCTATTAGGAATCAACTATTAGGAATAAGATATTATGAATTAGCTATTATGAATTAGCTATTACAAATTGGCTATTTCTAATTAGCAATTAATAATTAGCTATTAATAATTACCTTTTATGAATTAGCTATTATTAATTAACTATTACTAATAAACTATAACTAATTAGCTATTACTAATCAGCTATTATTAGTTAGCTATTACTAATTAGCTATTGTGAATTGATTATTACGAATTAGCTATTACTAGTTAGCTATTGTGAATTAGCTATTACTAATTAGCTTTAAAGAATTAGCTATTATGAATCAACTATTACTAATTAGCTATTATTAATTATCTATTATAAACTAGCTATTACTAACTAGCTATTACTAATTATCTTGTTACTAATTAGCTATTACTAAGTAGTTAGTTCTTGGTTAGTTGTTAGTAATTAGTTATTATTATTTATCTTGTTACCAATTACCTATTACTAGTTAGCTATTATTAAATAGATATTGCTAATTAGCTCTTATGAATTAGCTATTACTAATTAGCTTTTTATTAATTAGCTATTACTAAGTAGCTAATTCTTGGTTAGTTGTTAGTAATTAATTATTGCTAATAATATTATTACCAATTAGCTATTACTAAGTATCTAGTTAATGGATAATTGTTAATAATTAGCTATTACTAATTATCTTTCTACTAATTAGCTACTAAGGAGTCTGTTTTTTGGTTAGTTTTTTGTAATAAGCTATTATTAAGTAGTTGGTTCTTGGTTAGGTGTTTGTAATTAGCTTGTTATCAATTAGCTATCACTAAGTACTTTCTTTTTAGTTAGTCATTAATAATTAGCTATTACTAATTAGATTCTTACTAGCTAGCTATTATTGTTGTGTAATAGCTATAGTTTTGTAATTAGCTATTATTAGCTATTTTGTAGTTAGCTATTATTAGATATTTTGTTAGTAGTTATCAACTAAGTAGCTATTACTAATTATCTTGATCTTATGCATTTCTTATTAATTAGCTATTATTAAGTAGGTTGTTCTAAATCAACTATTAATAATTCACTTTTTACTAGCTAGTTAGGTATGCATAGCTTTGATTATTACTTGTTATCTTGTTTACTTGTTAACTAGGTATGCATAACTTCTACTATTAAATATTATCTTGTTGCCATAGTAGTTATTACTAACTAGTTTGTTACTAGTTAAATTCTATATGAGTTAATTTATGTTTAGTTAGACATTACTAGTTAACTTTTTACTATGTCTAATTAGCTAAAACCATGAGCTGACGACTGAAAATAGGATCACCTGAGATACATCAAGAAGGTGAACAAGGTGCTCCAAATATTGATTTCTGTCAAGCCACGTCCTGCTTATATCCTTCTTTTTTGGTGACACCCTGCTTTTTGTTGTTCAAAACATGATAATCAGATCCTTGACCTCTTGTGTGTACATGTGGTACATGTTGATCTACCAGTTTTCTTCAAAAAGCTATGATCACACTCAACTGCACTTAACCATTCAATCGTATCATAGATGACTTTCCTACTTACTCCCAATACCCTAGAAAATCTTGAAATATTTATCTCATTTTTTTATGAATACACATCACTATTTAGAATCATCTTCAATCTTGATCTCTTTAACACAAGGTCATCAGAATTCTTTCTCATGATTTGTAGTGTATTCCAAAGATTGGTGAATAGTGCACATGTTACATGATCTTTGCTTTTTACCATTGCATCAAAAAGTTTCCCAATACATGGACCCTGCAACATCCTATTTAGTGCCTCAATTTTTTCTTCACAACATAAGTGTCTATTTTGATTGTTAAAATACTTGATGATATTATCAACCATGCCATCCAAGTTGCTTGAATTGTGATTAGCATTACCCTCCACATTAGTACCCAACCTTGACCTTATTGTGTCTCTATATTTCCTTTTTTTTTTCCTTCCAATAACATCATAACGTTTGTTGATCGCTATCCACAATTGGTATTGTATTAACTTCCATTAGTTTCCTTGTCTGAGATTGCCCTGCATCAACACACTACAAATGAAGAAGAAACCATAAATACACTAACATCTACCACTCATCAATCTACTTTATTATATTGATTTTACATTGAGTATGCTCATCTCATATCAATTTGTGCTCCATCCCTTACGTATGTAGACATGTTATACCACTTTTAAACCTGCAACAATGATCCAAAACCTCATATGTTAGATACAATGAATGAACAATGAAATTAAATGGACATTCTGAAGACACTTTTAAACTTGCAACAATCATCCACAACCTGAGATGTTACTCGTATCTAACTTCCCTTTTTTTAGAGAGAACAAGAAAAGTGTACATTAATGAGGGAATTGTACAAAATGTGGAGGGGCGAAAAGCCCACACATCACCATAAAATCAATGTCATCAATCTTTACAATAGTGATTCTACGATAGTAATGCCCAATATTTACAACAAAAAATTATTCAATGAGTAAGTGTAGGAAGGCATTCCTTCATCAATTATGCAACAAACACAAAACTCTTGACATAAATTTTGTAATCTCAACTCTATCAAGATGTTGAAGACATATCAAAAAGGTGATTGGATTCACGTATTTCATCAATTTAAGATTGCCATTGTTGGTAATTTAGTAGGCCCATAACTAATACCATAGGTTCATAGTTCCATAGGTCCAAGATCTACAAAATAGAATCCAACAAGCTTCCAATATTGAAAAAATATCAACATGCCACACTTAATCATACAAATGATGAGACAAAGATAGAGAGAGATTAGAAAACATGTGTAAAGTGTTACGTAAGCCACTGCTTACTCACACTATCATATATACAAATGTCAAAATACAATGTGGGAGCAAAACTCTCAACCACTCTATGTGAACAGAAATAGATGGATGAGTGAATGTACAAATGTAACAAACATATTTAGATGTATGAACAAAAATCTGAGTATATATGAGATGTGTGACCTAATAGGTTGTAGAAGAGTGAATATGAGTGACAGAAAGAGGAAGGATCAGTCTAAAACTGATAACCAGTAGATCATCATCTAAACTTAGGCTATGGAAGACCCTAAGTCAGAAACATGTGTGAAAAGATCACATACTTACAAAAGTAGCAAAGAATGCTAACAAGTTTGCTGCCATAAATCCTCAAACTCATATGAACATACCTTCTGTAACACCTCATCCAAATATGCATAAAGCATACATGTACTGATTCTCTTGTACCTTTGCCGAATAGGACTTCTCTTGATATGAATGCAACTTCCATATGCTTTAAGTAGTATCTGTGTGCATAAAGAGAATATGTACATGAATTCTTAACATAAGATGTAAATCTTGTGTTAACCACCATCCAATGTATTTGAAGTAACGTGAAATCTTCCTGTAGAAGAAAATCTTCAAATACATCATGTGGATGGCCGATCCACACCACCAAGCTGTTGTGGGGTAAATCCTCTCCATAAGTAAGAGTGTGAGCACACTCTTCTTGTCCAAGAAGAACTCCATAGCTACTCCTGAACATGCTCCAAAATAGCAACATGGTTGCCCCATGTGCTAAGAAGCACCACCTCTATTGAGGGACCAAGCTCCAAAGCTTGTGTTGTAATAGGTGTAGGATGAATAAATAATGAGACAAGCTCTTCTTATATAGCTTTGATTATCCTCCAAAAGCTCCTCCAAAAAGCTATCAATAAAGCACGATCGTCTCAAAAAACTCTATCGCTAAAGCCATCTGCCGTCCGTCATATGATTGTTCCAAAAGTGATCTTTTTCAAAAATCGGAGTTCCATAAAAACGCATCACAAAGACTAGATGCAGCCATAGCATAGCAATGCAAAAGAGGCACTATGAAATCCTGATCGAGTATGATATGACAGAGCTGCATCTAATTTGCTATCATGCAAGGTCTACACTAGCCATTTTGGCATAGTTCTTGCGTGCTCAATATCAGCTCTCTCATCAATAAGTGCATCATGTACATCTGCATCAGAAATGGAATTATGTGCATCATCACATTAAACCTACAAAGGCTGAGAAGTTGCCTCATTGGGACCAACACTAGACTGTCCACCTGTAAAAAGAGGCGGTAAAGTATCATACATGTCTTTGGAGCTAACAGATGTCTCCTTAATACATGAAAGCAATGGTTGAATAGCACCTTCCACAAAAACAACCTCACGGCTAACCAGAATGTGTTTAGTCTGTGGATGATACAGACTTGAGAATTGTACCCAACAAAAATATGTTTTACTGCTTTATCATCCAATTTTCTGCGATGTTGTTCAGGCACTAATGCATATGCCAAACAACCAAAAACACGTAGATGAGCAACAACTGGCTTACGGTCATGCCAAGCCTCATATGGAGTGATAGACTGCAATGCTTTAGTGTGACACCTATTCAGTACATATGCTACACACATGATAGCCTCAAGCGAGAAACTATGTGGTAAAGCCTGACTCTTGACCATACACCTCGCCATCTCCATGAGTGACTTGTTCTTTCGTTCAGTAACTCCATTCTGTTGAGGTGTATACGGCATTGTACACTGGTGTTTTATCCCATGTTCAGCCAGAAATGTATTAAAATCAGAAGACATATATTCCCCCCCTCGATCAGAACAGAGGGTGCCAATTTTACATGCTGATGGATTTTTAGCCAGAACCAAAAAGTGTTTGAAGCACATGAACACTTCGGACTTTGCCTTCAATGGATATACCCATGCATGCCTGGAAAAATCATTAATTTAGATGACCAAAGCGTGCATGCCAAAGCTTTGTATCTGAGATAGCCTGAGAATCATGTACTGCACATGCCGAATCATTCACAGATCTTTCATAGTCTATGAGCTTATACATCCCACGACATAAAATGCTAGAAGCAATAATCACATCGCCATTTGACAGATCATGAACTGTACACTTGCCATCAACAAATTTCACAACAAAGCCAATCTTGGCTAATGCAGAAATTGATAATAGGCTCTTCTTGATCCTTGGCACAAATAAACCATCTGATAAAGTGAAAGAACTGCCATCAGAAGTAGTCAAAATGATCTTACCAACTCCCATAGCAGGATAAGAGGAGTTGTTGGTGCATGTAACAATATTCCCTGTAGGGGTAGGCTTTAGTGAAGAGAAGAAACTGCACTGCAAGGTAATATGTTTGGTTGCCCCACTGTCAAAATACCAAACATCTGAGTCTACTACAGACATGCACTGCTCATGAGAAGATGGGTCAAAACTACAGACAGTAGTAAATGCCCATTCTTCTTCCTGCACAAGATTAGCAGACTCTATTTTTGGTGTAGAGGCCTCTACAACAACCATTCCAGCCTCTTTCTTCTTTGCCTCTTTTGCAACCAGTTTTGGACAGTTCTTTATAATATGACCATTACCTTTACAGTACTTACAAAACAATTTCTGCTTTTCTGATTTTTTCTCATCTTTGTCTTGGTTCTTCAAACGTGCAGCATTTGCATATTTCTGCTTACTAGTAGAAGAGGTCCATTTTCCTTTGCCCTTCTGACTAGCCAGGAAAGCTTGATCTGCAACACGCATAATGGACCTGTTCTACCTCGATTGATCTTCTTGCAACAAAACAGAGACTAACTCCTCAAATGACAAGGCATTTGGATTGCCTTTCATCATTAACCGAAGAGTAGAAGCAAAAATCTCATATGAATCAGGAAGACCATTCAGAATGGTTTGCACAAGTGAGTTATCTGGTATAACCTCATCAGCAGAAATCAAATGTTCCTTCAAGTCTTTGATCTTTGTTAGGAAACTGTCCATAGAATCACCTTCATTCATATGCTCACTCTCCAACTGTTTTCGGAGGTAAGCAACACGAGCCTCATTCCTAGCTTCGTACAATGTGGTAAGTGTATCCCAAGCATCCTTAGATGTTTTGTAAGAGGGAATATGAGGAATAATGACACGTTTGATAGACAAAGCTATCAATACATGTGCCTAGGCATCTTTTCCATCCCAACGAATCTGCTCTGCAGTAGGTGCAACAAAAACTGTAGCACGAACATGAATGTGAAAAATATCATCATCTTCAACACCTTCTGCATTAGCTTCAATACCTGCAGTTGTAACAGTTGCAAGTGTGATAGGATGTTTTTGGACACCTTGCACAATGTTCCACAGTCCTTTTGCAACCAACACATGTCACATCATATAAGCCCATAACGGGTAGTTGGTACCATCTAACTTATCCTCAGTAGCCAACATATGGAATACATCACTGCTTTCACCCTTGGCCTATGACTAAAATACCTTGATGCAGAAAATTGACTGTATCTCAAAAAGTTGAGCAAAACTGCCTAGACGAATTCCACTAGACCTATAGCAAACTTTGAGATGCTTATACTGGCAAACAAAAACTGGTATATACTTTGGCACAAAAAGATGAAATAGCCTGCACAAGCATTGCGATAGTGCGTTTGGAGGCCGAACCGAGCTCAGATCGTGATTTCGGCACCACATAACGAAGTTGTTTTGATCTCTGAAACACCCTGAGTATGCTCACCAAATTTCGTGCGAATCTGAGACTGCAAACGGAGGAGTGTCGACGGTGCCCTAGATGAAGTGACAACTTGCTCTGATACCAATTGTTGGAGTTATATGTCTGCGGAAGCATGCGAACAGCTCAAGGAAGAAGAAGAAGCTTGGAGCACAACACACAATACTGAATGTATTACTAGAGAATGTACAAAGATAAGTAGCCCATTAGGGCAATAGGTGTATATACAAGTCGAGGGAAAAAACCTCCTAAAGAGAGAAAAAAGTGCCCCGGCAGTCCTAAAGTGTTCAGACACATCACTACCTAAATATATCAACATATACAACATGCATATGCTTGCCTCCACCACTAATGCTTTTACTTTTCTCTTTCAAGAAGTCATACACATATGCTTAGCTAAGAAGGATCCGCTTTTTCCAGCTAATTAACAATGTCTCTGACTTCACATTTTTGTAAACATTAACATGCTTTCACCCATTACTTAGCTCCAAAGATGTGCATGACACTTTGCTGCCTCTTTTTATAAGTGGATAATCCAGTGTTGGTCCATATGAGGCAATTTCTAAGCCTTTACAGATTTCACATGATGATGAAAATCATTCCATTTCTGATGCAGATTTACATGATGCACTTATTGATGAGAGAACTGATATAGAGGAGGCAAAAACTATGCTAAATGGCTGGTGTAGACTTTGCAAGATAGAAAATTAGGGACACCTCTATCATATCGTACTTGTTTTCTCTCTCATAGTGCTTCTTTTGCGTCAATGGCTACCTCTAGTCTTTGTGATGAGAATGAGCCTGTTTTGTTTGATGAAGCACAAAATTTAGAAAACATGATGGCTACTATGCAATGATAATATGATACTATTATGAAAAATGGTACCTAGTCTTTATGTGACTTGCCTCTTGGCAAGAAGGCCATTGTCACTAAGTGGGTATACAAGCTGAACTGTAAGCCTGATGGAACAGTTGATAGGTATACAGCTAGGCTTGTTGCAAAGCTCAAGAAAGATGCATTGATTTTGATGAGACCTTTGCTCCTACATGCAAAATGACTACTGTTTGTAGCATCTTTGCACTTGTAGCTCATCATGGTTAGAATGTATATGGATTGGACATTAAAATTGCATTTTTAAATGGTGACTTGCATGAAGAAGTGTGTGTTTTTCAGCCCAGGGCATGAAAACAACATATGAAGGTTCAAAAGGAGTTATATGGTTTGAAGCAAGCTTTACATGCTTGGTATGAAAAGATACATGCCTACCTAATTGCACATGGTTTTGAGAATAGTCCAACTGAGAGCACCTTATATGTTAAGTGTGCAAATAATGTGCTTTTGATCATTGTTGTCTATGTTGATGACATGCTACTCACTCGTCCTCATGGCATATTGTTGATTTTAAGGATGATTTGCATGCCTAATTTGAAATGTCAGATTTGGGGCATTTGCATCATTATTTGGGCATTCAGTTTATGAAGTTGATGGTAGAATATATTTTTATCAAACAAACATATTGACACATTATTGCAACATTTTGGCCTTGAAGGCTGCAAACCTATTCCCATTCATGATGCTAGAGATGGATTTGATGTTGTTTTCTATCAAGAAGCTATTGGATGCTTGATTTACTTATACATTACTTGGCTAGATATTGAGTTTGTTGTCTCATAGATAAGCAGGTTTATGCATTGCCCAGGTGTGAAGCATTGGTGAGTGGTTAAGCACATCTTTTGCTACTTGAGTGGTACCTAACTACTTAGATTGTTTTATCCCAAGGGGAGATCAATATCGCTAGGTTTACATGCTTTTTTTTTACTTTGCCTCGGCTGGTTGCTATGGCACTCACGTGTCCCCTAGTGGTTTTTATTTCATACTTGGTAGCTCATGCATATCTTGGTTGAGCAAGAAGCATCCTACTATGGCCACTTCTAGTTGTGAGGTTGAGTATAGGGTAGCTTTCAGAGTGATTATTGAGTGTGTGTGGCTCAGATGCCTTATGGCTGATTTGCGTGTTGGTTAGTCCTCTACCACCACCATCTTCAGTGAAAGTCAGAGCACATTGGTAGTTGCAAGGTATAAGAAACTAAGAATTACGACCAGCGCATGCTAGAGAGATGAATCTCCTCCCAACCTTATGCATGTATATATAGGTGCTTGAATCAACGTGGACCAAAAATGTAACTAGAGTCCACAAGTGAATGTGCAATCTCCTCCACTCTTTTAATATGCTTCAGTTGAGACTAAGTTCATGCCTATATTCAATATTTATGATTGTTTATGAGAAATGCAATTCTTGAGCATTACTTTGATTCAAAGGATTGAATTTACCAAGTTACACTAGGAACTTGATGCTTGATTCAGTCAGTCGATTCCGTAATTGAAAGGATCTTTTCAATGTGAAAGTCCTTTAGAAATGTAGAAATGGCAAAGTCCTTCTTTAGAAATGTAGAAGGATCTTTTCAATCTCAAAGTCCTTCTTTAGAAATTTAGAAATGTAGAAAGTATCTTTTCAATGTCAAAGTCCCTCTTTAGAAATGCACAACACTTAATCTTGAAGTGTTTCAAATAAGAACAAATCTTTATTTGAAAAAGAAGATCTTTGAAGTTATCAACTTCATATCTTCTACTTCCTTGATCTTGAAGTATCTTTGATTATTATAGTATCTTCCTTGAGTTTAAAATTCTCTTTGGAAGTTTTAATTTCCCTTGAAGATTAAATCTAACTTCAAAATCCATTCTTTGACTAATTGATAATTATCATCCCATGGTCCGATGTCCCATAACATCTTTCCTACATCAATCTGAGTATAAAATCTAATGTCCAATACCATCCTATTTTATATTCACATTGATGTGTGAGTGGTGATAGAGTACCTTCTCTCTTCAATTCTTTAAAATAATTGCAAGTTTTAGGCATTACCTCTAACTAGATATTCTAGGTTTTGATTCCTTTACATGATTGTTCCATGATCTCATGTTTTCCTTGGAAAGTTGTAAACCTCTTGGTAGAATATCTATTCCTCTTTGCTAGGATTTTCAAATGAAAACTAGTTAGAATTCCAAGTACTTAAATTTTCACAAATTCAAGTCCAATTGGTTTATTCTTGACCAATTTGTAGTCACAAGAGCCTTTTACTTCTTGTCTTTAGATTCCTTTCTTACTAATACTTTAGATACATACCCTGACCAAGACTTTACAAGAATCTCTCTACTTCTTAAGTCTAACCATCTGCTCATGCTTTTTTGGATAGTACCAAGATCCCTTTAAGGATAGGCAAACATTATGTTTTACCTTTCACAAACTTAAGTACTATCTTCATGAGACTATATTCTTAGAATGTCTCACTTTGTTCAGACTTGGAACAACTTACTTTTTTCACAATTCTCCATTGGATTAATGGAACCTGAGTGAATAATTCCAAAAAGGAAATTTTTTGCCAATACTGGGAAAACTTCAAAGCAGTTCCAATCGCAAGGTCTTGGACAATCATGGCCAATCTTGATCAAGTCTGGTTGACCTTGTGACTAGAATAAAGACTTAGTCTTTATCTTTAAGATCTTCTGAACTATCAAAAGCTTCTTTGCTTACCCGTGGGATTTTTAGAGATCTTTCCCTTAACTTATGTCCAAGCATACATTGATGCCTCTCAGATTCCAAAGCTAAGAATCTTTGATACATCTTTAGGTTATATCAATATTTGGACTTAAGCACCAATACCGGTGGTTTGGGAATTCTTGGGAAGTACTTGTTAACAAACTTACTTGAAGAATTGCATTTTCACATCTAGGGAGAGTTTATTCTTTTAAGAAAAGGAACAAGTAATACTAAGAAAATGATTAATCTTAGAATCTTTTGCGTTACTAGAATGATATTCAAAAGAAATTCTTGACTTTTGGACAAGACCAAGACTTAAAGCTTTAATGCTTGTCCAAAAGATATTCCTTTTTAACCAATGAAATAGTTAACCGAACGATTTCCTTTATTAGCTTATCTTTAGGAAGTTTCTTAATTCCAAAAGATCACTTTAACAAGCTACAATTAGGTTACGAAACAAAGAACAACTCTCTAATCATTTAAAAGGAAGAGTTCTACATTCATTCCACAGATCTAGTCATGGAACCTAGCATCCATTTATTGAATATCAAAGTTCAATTGATGCTAAGTTTTTAATCACTTCTCTGATTTTCATCACTCCTTAGGATGAATTTAAAGTGAAAACTTCAAAAACTCTATGGTTTTTACAAATTTTATCTTTGAACTTTAAATGTTCAATGAGTTTAAATTCCATTTGATTTTATTTGATTGCTATGATGTCTTGGGATAGAATCAAATAAAATCATTCCAAATCATCCTACTTGGATGGATGAATTTTGACATGCAAGCTTGTCATTAGGATTCTCTAAGTTTGTTCCTAGAGCTAGAGTCATTAAGGAAATTTGAAAGTAGCATTATTTTCTTACCATTCAAATGAGCAAGAAAATTGAACATGTGACTTTTAGCGAGCCTACTTTTCCTAAGAAAGATCCCCTATATGTGATACCTAAGTATCACTTTCAGGAAAAAGTGAACTAGCTACTTGAGCTGCATTGCAGCTAAGAGATTTGCAACAAACTAGTTTACCATTTTTCCTAACTATCTAACTCGAGTTAGAAAAAGTAGGTAACAATTAGGAAAGTACATTTGTTCAACTACTTAGCAAAAATTTAGCAAGAAATGATGCTTTGTCATATGCCAATGCATGTTCTTGCATGCAAATGCATGCACTGTATTCATGTGTTCGCATGTTTTTTCCGTTTCATGCACCAAACTTAAGTTAAGCAATTTTTGGGCTTACTATGCATGCATCGAAGCATCCATGCACAAACAATGTACTTGCTACCTTTCAAAAAGTATACATGTGCACAAACTCGAGTGCATCAACTATCTTTTCCAAGCAAAAAGAAAATATGTGTTGTGCATGAAAACACTCTTTTGAAAGGAGAAATGCACCACCATGCTTCAATAATATTTAGATGCAAGGTACATGAAAGCGACGAATAAAGCAAGTATTGAAATGAAAACATAACTTAGAAAATCCTTATCTCCCAATAAAGCTACATCCTTTGATTGTTCCTTGGGAAGAGGCATTCTCCATCCTTTGTTCCATGAGAAAAACTACATACTCCTCCTTGAAGTCCGTTTCTTCCTCTTGTTCTCTTTTTTGAAGAAACAAAGCCTTCCTTGGAGTATGCTTGTCTTAGCTTATCTATTGTCTTCGGATGATATGGGGATGATGCTTCACTTATACTAGGATTGAGATGAAGCAAAGAGCTCAAGGATCAAAGCTATGTAGAGGCTGAATAGACAAGGCACAATCAACTTCACTAGGCTTAACCAAATCAAGCTCACTTTCAGGTATAGCAGAGAAGGATGATGCATGTGTCAAAAGATTAGTGACAATTTATTACAAGTAGAAACACATAAATCGAATGGCACTTGGTGTACTAGTTGGGGTGATTGGATTTGATCTAAGAGATCAATAGTTTGATTTTAGCTTGTTACACCTCTATGTATAAGCTTTTACGCATCCTTTTTATTGATGTCCTCAATCAAATTCTGGAGCTATGCCGATAGGAGAAATATAATTCATTGCATTGCTATCATAGTACCTAAAGATAATCTTGTGGATAGCACAAATCCCACAAGTACAAAGGTCGGGGGTTCTATTACCACATGTAGAGCTTTTGAAAAGCTAAGAATATGGTTTTTTCCATGCCGAAAATTTGGTATAAATTTAATTTTGACGATAAAGGTGTACAAGTTCGAGTCCCGTGCCTTGAGTTTGGGATAAATCTTTCCATCAGCCTAAGATTAAAATAATATGTTATGATTATTGTAATCTACTTGCAGAGCGTGTGGTTATAGGGTTGTTCTTCATTTTTCTTTTCAACCACATGAGGTCACAAGATCGAAGCCATTAGCTTTCTTCTACACTATCGATGATGAGTTTGTATGCTCAAATATGTACACCCACTGCTATTGATGAAGGGCTTGCTTTTATTTTTGTTTGCATGGGGAAGAAAGGAGGAAATTTAGTTAGTGTAGGTTGCGAACCTAGTGTGCATGCCTTCTGTTAATGCAGTACTACTTTAGCATCATGGATGAAGCTTGGTTCTGCACTCAGAGGTATTGAGTTCGATGTCTAATAATACAATAGAAATCCAAATAGAATTCTATTGGAAGCGGCATGAACTCAAAAGCAACTCCTAATGGCTGGTGTGCTGGTAGAGTAGGACCATCCCACGCTGATGGCCAAGTTTCCATTCTTGCCTACACACACATGTGTGCTATTGTGGAATGAAGCATGGTTGCTTTTTTTCTTGATGAAGGGAAAATATTGGTCAACAAGTTCTGCTATTGAATGGTTCTTAATTCACTTGTCTATTCTTAGGTGATTAGTACAAATCTAGAAGTTGAAAGAGATTGAGCAAAAAAAATCTGTTGAAATTTGTATCCATCGCATGTATGGTCTAGTGATATGAACATTCTACACCTGCCATATGTTCTGGGTTCAATGCCCAAATTCTACATGCCTGTTATGGAACAAAACATTTTCAGCATTTTTGCATTTCCAAACTCGGGGTCATGGAAATGATTCACCAAAAGAATTCGGAAGTAAATATTTGTCAGTTACATACAGATAATGAGAAAAAGAAGCTGAAAATTCTTCAAGAGAACCACTAGCTAATGAGCATGATCAAGATCATGTGGAGATCTATATGGGAGCTTGAGAAGAAGGTGATAGTCCCTCCCATGGTTTCCATGGAAGCTCTAACTCTGATATCAATGTAAGAAACTAAGAATTACGACCACCACCTGCTAGAGAGATGACTCTCCTCCCAATCTTATGTCTATATATATACCTGCTCAAATCAACAAGGACCACAAATGTAACTAGAGTCCACAAGTACATGTGCAATCTCCTCCACTCTTTTAATATCTTCCATTAGAGTCTTCTAGTGGTTGGAGAGATCTTGACCACTGCTTTAGTACCTTTCACTAGAGTCCATTAGTGGTTGGTGTACTCACCACTCAAGTTATGTCTTGATAGATCCAAGTTAACTCATGTTAACTTGAGTTAGAGGGCTCTAGAGCTCCTTGGGCAAAACTCTCTCCCCATGCTCCCCATGGGGGTGAGCACAAGATATCCTCCTTCAGAACATTGAGACTTAACCAGTAAGCTAAGTGGATCACTTGATTAAGAGACCACGTGAACTCATGCTTAAGTCTAGTCTCAAGATCTTTGGCCATACACATGGGTGACCAAACGATGTTCGATTTCAAATTTGTCTGAACCGGTCGGACCCTTAGATCATAGACTTACTTTATTATATGAGGATATGTTCCATGCTTGCACTAAGCACATTGAGGTGCACCATCATTATGCCAGGAATAGGTTCTTTGTTGGAGAGATCAGTTTTTCATATGTGCCCACACAAGAGAACATTGGAGAACTTCTCACAATGGCTCTACCTAGGGAGAAGTTTGAAGCTTTCCACAAAGCTTTCGGCTTACTTCCTTTTAAGGATTGATTTCACATAGCTTGGCACTTCCTTATACATGAGTGCTAGCTCCTCGTTCACCGCATCACTCTCAAGGAGGATTTGTTGATATATTTAAGTAGTGATGTGTGTGAACACATTAGGACCACCGGGGCAATTCTTTCCCTCTCTAGAGGTTTTTTCCCCTAGCTTCTATATATGCCTATAACCCTAACATGTCACTTATCTTTGTACATTCTTTTGGTAATACATTTAGTATTGTGTGTTGTGCTCCATGCTTCTTCTTCTTCCTTGTGTTGTTTGCGTGCTTCTACAGAACTCCAACACTCTAGTCTCATTGATTCCATAATAGTATAAGCACCATTGATTACAACAAATGAAGGTCAATTTTTGCCATTGCTATCTAGGCTCAGATTTAGAGACAAGCTACCCTCTCTAGTCTCATTGAGAGCATAATAGTATATGTTTAGGACCACAAATAATAAAATCACACATCCCAAAATGAATATAATTAAAACTCAAACAAACAACCTAACTTGTGGAAATTTTTATAAAGTATCCTTGAAATATGAAGCTTGATGCACACCATAAAAGAACAACATTGAATGCTATGATTCTTTAATAAATTTATATGAAGTGATGATCAAATGGAGATATCTAAATCCTACATGAAACCTTGTTAAAAGTCAATCCTTAGACCTTAACTCAAATCTCGCACACATAGATGACATGTGGAGCCATCATTATGAGGCTTCATAAATTTCATCCACTTTCGTAAGTCCTAGCTTACCAAAAATTTGAGTGGGTGTTTTCTAGATTCTTCAAAAACTTATAGGAACAATTTTGAACACATACATACACACACACACACACATATATATATATCCTTGTCATGAGTGTTGGTACATGAATTCTACTCTCTTCGAAAGTTAGATTAAAGTTTAAGCAAGAAGTTTCACACAACCCTCTACTAAGTTATCCATTCTTTTATCTTACAATTCTCTTTAGTAAGCCGTTGCTCATTGCCTCTATATGGAGTGAGCTAGTTTCTAGTAGGTTTATATTTTAGATATAAATCCTCTATCCATTATCAATTTGAGATGCTTCCACTTGTGTTTTATTATTCATATAGTGTATCAAGTGTGGTATAATTTTTGTGATTTTTCTATAAGAGAATTGTGAGTGAGGTTGCAAATAGTGCAGGTATATTTTTCACATTGGCAGAGAGCAAATAGTTGGCAATGGCTACTAGCATTCTACAAATTTTCATATCTAATCCAAATTTAAAATTTGAGTTAGAGCCAAAATAGTGATTCTAAGTCACTATGGAAGACGAGATATGAGGGCCTACAACCTTCAAAATTTACATAGGAGTGTTGATTCATCCACCAATTGTGGTATCCAAGAATTTTGAGTAAATTGGCACTCTTGGAAGAGGTTAAAGCAACCATTTTAATACCTAAAAGCTCTTGAAAAAAGATCTATAGCATACCTATAAACTATATTGACATTTAGAAGTGCTAAAATCAAACACCTCAATACATATCAAGGGAAGAAGTTATAAGAAGGTAAGCAATTTGAACTTTCGAGGGAAGTTTACGAATCAAGAAAATCTCAAGAAATGGTTGAATATGTTATTTAAATAGAGAAGTTGAAGAACGGAAATTACCAACCTTGGAGATTTTGGGTTAACAATTTTGAAGATTAGTTAATGGGCTTCAATCTAGGTCTCAATATGTAGAGCCATTCACTCAAGAAAAAGGAAGGGAAATGAATGAGTGCATTGAAAGAGATAGGAGAGTCACGTTTATCCTATGCCAACTCCAAGAATTCAACTCATCCAAGAAGCCATGGGAAGCTTTTGGGAGATTGTACTCCATGTCCAAGAAATCCTTGAAACATTCAACTCAAGACTGAGTTGAATAACTTAAGGAAGACTTTAGATATCAACATCATGAAGGGCTTTGGTGTGCTGAACAAGAGGAGCAAGGAGGAGATGGAGAGAGAGAGAGAGAGAGAGGAGAGGAGAGATGCATGCACTTGCATGGGGTAGCCTCGAAACCCACATAATGATCTCTGTTAGGCAATGCTCTATAAATGATATATGTATATGAATATTGGGTAAGGTAACATGACTCTTACATCCTCAACAATCTCCCAATTAAGGGTCAATGTGACCATAAGTGGAAAAATATACAAACTATGATGTAGGACTATATACTAATGTACACAAAGAGTCTCAATCTCAAGCCATATTGATCAACCTACACCAATTGCCTCAAACAAAGTGTATCCATGCACTTCAAACTTCTCTAGACTCATAGCAACAAGAGTTAAGCTGATATTTTACTGATACAAGAATTGATGAAGTTCTTGCAAAGCTCACACTCACTCTATGCTTGTGCCGATCATTGAAGGACTCACAACTCCAATTACAAATACTCCAATAGCAAGTGCAATGTTTGGTCTCAAGCATAATAACTCGTTGATCAGACTTTTGAATGCTCAGAAAACCTATGCTATATTGGCTAACCTAAGCATGTCATCCATGCCTATATCCAAGGCATGTAAAGCACCATCATCAAGAATGACAAGCATATCCATGTCAACATCTAGCATGAGCGAACCAAAGAATGAATACATAAATGTTAACTCAATACATTATGTATAATAAGAGCTATTTTGCTCTACCACACCAAGTGTATCATCATGCTCAACATGAGCTAACTGCACAACATCAAAACCAAGATCCATTTGATGATCTGAATCTAAGTGAGCATCATCACAATGCCCTACATGAGCATCCACATCATGCTCTAAAGCATCCAAATGATCATCCAAAGTGTGATCCATAAGAGCATCCATATGATCAATAAAATTGTGCTCTACAAAAGCATCATTAGCATCCAAAGCATGGTCTATATGTGCATCCATCTGATCATCTAAATCTTGCCATACATGTGCATCATGAATATCAGTAGACCTATTTGTGGGTAGAAAAAACGAGACATGACGAGTTTCACACTACACATAAGGCTGAGATCCCACTGAGATAAGATTGTCTCCCACATGAAGTACCTGCAATGGATACATGTGCCCGATCCTAGCACCTCAAGCAAGCATAAGCTCTCCCAACTACAACATGAAATGATGATCACCAAGGAATGATAACATCTGCTCTCCTCTAATTGGCTAATTGAAATCAATCCCATAGGGAATGAAAGCATATAATGTACATGTCTGAGTATAAGTGATGCTCCACTAGGTAGCATAAGGCATACATCTCCTTCACCCTCAATGTCATATGTCATATTATCAAGCATGTGCACACATCCATGAATCTCACCTGAGAATCGAAAAAACCACTTGTGATATGGAGTAACATGAAAATTGGCTAATGCAATATTCAAACAACCCATATGTATGCTATCCAATGAACAAGAGGAACCATGAGATGAGTCATAGGAGACCTGCATCACCTGCATATCTCTGATGTCATCATCACATCCGCTTGAAGCAACATTGTTGATATGACCCGCATGGCCATAGTGGCAACATTGAAGTCCTCAATGTGATCTATGTCTCACATAAGTCAATGAAATCACATACATATCATCTATTCTCTGCCATAATGCACTACTCGTCCCCTCATGCTTCACAAATTGATATATAGAATCCATGAGTTGTAATCAGATAGTGGAACTATCCAATGCATCCATATCCATCCATACATGGTCGATCATGTCACGAGGCCTCTATGCATCTCTATGCACATACATGTGTAACTATGCATAAACCAATTTATGCCACATCTAAGCTTTCCATCTTGGAAAGTCAGTGCCATCAAATTGAGAAGACACAATGCTAGCAACCCAAGAGACTATCAATGTAACAAGAGACTAGGAATAATACTAGCCACTACTATATATGCCTCAATTTTAGAGAGACGATACCCTCTCCAATCTCATTAGAGGCCATAATAGTATAAGCACCATTGATCACCACAAATGAAGGTCAATTTATGCCATTACTATCTATTTTCAAATTTAGAGACAAGCTACCCTCTCTAGTCTTATTGAGGGCATAATTGTATATGTTTAGGACCACAAATAATATAATCACACTTCCTAAAATTAATACAAATGAAACTCAAAAAAACAACCTAACTTATGGAAATTTGTATAAAATATCCTTGTAATATAGAGCGCGATGCACACCATAAAAGAACAACGTTGAATGTTGTAATTCTTTATTAAATTTATATGAGTGATGATCAAATAGAGCTCTCTAACTCCTACATGAAACCTTGTTAAAAGTCAATCCTTAGACATGTCGAGCGATCATTTTGAGGCTTCATAAATTTCATCCACTTTTGTAAGTCATAACTTACCAAAACATTGACTGGGTGATGTCTAGATTCTTGGAAAATTTATAGGAACACTTTTTTAATGTGCACACACACACACACAGATATATATATATATATATATATATATATATATATATATATATATATATATATATATATATATATATATTGTTAGCTCAATAAATTGTTGGTTTTGGTGCACTAACATGCTTCCATTTTTGGAGAATATTTGTTTGGATATAGGTGTTTTGCAATGAGAATAGGTGGCCGGTGATGATAAGATCGACTCAAATGTGGACATAAGGATCAAGAGCAGTAGGGGTGAAGCTATGCATGGTTTTCAGGGGATGGGACAGAAGGGAAGCTTGGAGCATGGCTCATGCTGACATGTTTCCAAACATCTGTAATTTCTTCTGCCATGTTTCTCACGGGAAGGGCAACCAACCCTTTGAGTGTTAATCTCGCTGCTGGTGCAATCGGTCAGACAATTGGGTGGATTGACTGGGCAGTTGTTGTAATTGTACCGGGTTTAGCTTCTCTCCTGGTGATTCCACTGTTGCTCTATGTGGTTTGTCCCCCATCTGTCAAAAGCAGTCCACATGCCCCCAAGCTTGCAAAAGAGAAGTTAGAAGCGATGGGGCCCATGACCAAAAACGAGGTTATCATGTCAGTTACACTTCTAGTTACGGTTGGTCTTTGGATTTTCGGAAGCACTATAAAGGTGGATGCCGTCACAGCTGCTATTTTGGGACTTTCTGTCCTTCTGATATCTGGAGTTGTGACATGGAAAGAATGCTTATCAGAATCTGTTGCCTGGGACACATTGACATGGTTTGCAGCTCTTATTGCCATGGCTGGCTATCTTAACAAATACGGTCTCATAGCATGGTTTAGTCAGACAGTAGTGAAGGTTGTCGGAGGCTTGGGTCTAGCATGGCAACTAGCTTTTGCTATTTTAGCACTCTTATATTTTTATTCCCGTTATTTTTCTTTGCAAGTGGTGCTGCTCACATTGGGGCCATGTTTACTGCATTTCTCTCAGTGGCAACTGCCCTCGGTACATTCAGCTACCCACTCGCTCGGCAGAAGCTCGTCGACATCTGTAGCAGTCAGCCATGGGTAAAGATAAGACACACATCAACATTGTTGTCATTGGTCATGTCGACTCTGGCAGGTCTACGACTACTGGGCATCTGATCTATAAGCTTGGAGACCCCTTTCCATTTTTTTGCCAGAAAAAAGAGTGTGGAAAGTCTTTTTTTTTTTCTCTGACAAGAGAAACAGAAAAGGAGCAACAGGTTCCGTTTTTTCGGGAGTTTTATCGGCGGCAGAGAGAAGAGGGGGGATGAATGTTCAGTTTTTCTGACTAGGGGTGGGCTTTCCCGCAGAGGATTTTTTTTTTCAATGGCGATGCATGTGTGTTGCCGGGACCCGATGCATATCCAAGGCTACCTAATGGGGCCGTGACTGGGAAAAAAAACAGATCCTTCATATTCCTAGTCTGTCTGATCGTTGCTGCTCTGTTGTGCTTATTTTTTGTAGCTAGAACAATGTGATGAGCACGCATCGACTAATTACCCGGAAGATTAAGATTCATAGGCATATAACTCTGCGGGGGGGGGCTTGTTCTGAAATGCGGAGGGGCACTCTCCCTCTCTGTTCTTTTCGGGTGCAAGAACGAAGGTGGGAGCAGGTATTGAGGGAGGGGAAAACTTCAGCATAGTGAAGAAAGCAAATTTAGCTTGCCTTTGTGCGGGATGTCCTAGAAACACGAAGAGCAATGTGCAGGATGTAATGTCGAGGTGACCGGAGTGGAGCGCAATTCATAGCTGATGCACCTGTGGAAGAGGGCAGTAGCAGCAGAGGGAGAAAGTTCATTTGGGGACGTCCCTACTTTGAAGGGGTGCAGAGGAAATGGGGGCGTCCTTCATATAATAACAACTCTGCATCTTCATCTGCTGGAGCAGAACGAAGTACTAATGGTGCATCAAATGGTCTGGATATTGAGAAGGCCTCAGGTGGCAAACAAGGGATAGTACCCCAAGAACCAAAATATGTGAGTGACAGAAATAAGCAGCCAGAAATCTCTGCAGAAAAGCAAAAGCTTGCAGCTTCTCTTTTTGGTGGTGTGACATCTAAAGCAGATTCATCTGTAAGGTCGTCAGGAAGGAGTCAGTCTAAGACTTTGAGGGTGCGAGAGGAACTGGATGAGGCAACGATGCCAAGGATTTGTGGGGCAATAATCTCTCCAGTGTTTGTGCAGAAGTCATCTTTATTTGTACATAAATAGACCATCAATAATCGCAGCGCAGCAGTTCAGTCCCCTTCTCTATCGAGAACTGAAAAGAGCACAGAGGTCTCCTCGGGGGGAGGTTGTCGAGCAACGTATCTAGTATACCTCACAAGATCATGTTCAGAAGGTTTCTTTTCCTCTACTGTAAGTTGATGCGAATTTGATTTATGATTACTGTTCACTTTTCGTTTTTGGTAGTAATATGCAAATGCGTTTATGAATTCATGCTGGAGGATGAGTGTTCCAATGTATGTTTCTAAAATCTTCCAAATCGCTTCATTGTCAAATATGTGTTGGGTGTTGGAGAGTGTTTGAACGTCCATGAGTTGTCATTGGTCCTTGAAAAGAGAATTCGAGTGTGCTGAGTCTCAGGAAAGAAGCTACATAGAATTGATGCTGAGTTCTTGCAGGTGTGATTCAATGAATGATATACATATTTCTTGTCTGGAATGGCTAACATCGAGAGCGTCCATCAGAATAGTTTATGGTATATGGCCCTAGGCATTACTCTGAGGAGGAGGAGATTAGTGATATGCATGAAGTCCTCGTGAAGGAGCATCATTGTTAAGGCTTGCCTGTTGGGGGTTCATCACAAACAGCGTGTACGACAGCGAAAAGGGGGATCACAAGAGCCGATAAAAAGAAAAATTTTTTGTGAGAAGAATGTGGAAATTGAGTGCATGAAAGGGATGGATGGGAGATACGAGCGATATCATAGTTTGGAATATGCGAAATGGCTAACCTCTGTGATTCTATTTTGGTGTACTGTTTGATGTATAGTCTTAATGCAAAAGGAAAAAAAAAACCAAAAACGATAGAGTTTTTTTCTTGAAGTATTGTTTTTTGGTAATGCACTTGTTGAAATCATAACTAGTTTTGGTATTCAGAATAGAATACATCAAATCGGATGCTGCACACGTTTTACAAGAAGGAGAAATAGAGGATTGACGAATCTGAATTTGGATTGCACATAGCGTCTTAAGTTGCAATTTGCTCATCCCATTAACTCGTGGATTAAATCAGGTTTGTCAGTTTCTAAGCCATCCTTAAATCGGAAGCACACCAAGGAAACAATCTCATTCGCTTCAATTATGACTCACATGTATGGCCTCAAGGATAAGGTCATGAGGGGCATAAATAAATTTTTTGCATGATCAACGGTACTTGGCACTGTTGTTCTCATGGACTTAGGAATTTAACGAAGTCATTTGCTTTGAAGGAGCATAAATCGTTAATAGAAGAGGATGAAGCAAAGTACCTACTCCTGCGGACCAAGGTGAGTATGAGAAAAAAATATGACCCCAAGGTGTTGTTAAGGTGGAGTTAGGTTTATGATTGATGGTACTCAGCACGAGTGGTTCAAATTTTGAATCTGAATTTGGCTCGAAAAGCCGATGCAGAACTTGAGCTTGAATTTAGGAATTTGATGATAGGCGATCTGAGGGTAGCTTGCAACTATCAATCATGAGTAGATGTAGCTCCCACTATGAAGGAGATCTGATCCTTGGTTCATATGAAGGTATGCATTGAGATTCATGGTTTATCATCCTAAGGAGTTAGCGTGGGGTGGACAATTAGTGTGCCATTTAAGGAAGGATAGTGAGAAATAGAAGGAATACAATGAGTAAGAAGAGCTAAAGGGGAATAGAGAGAAAAGAAGCAATAAAGGAAGAGGGGGTAAGGGAAGAGAAAAAGCAAAGAGAGGAATAGGGAAAGGAAAAAGGGAATGGTGTGAAAGTGTATTTGGGTGAGTGAAGTGAGTGTGGAAGCTTGTGTGTGTGCTTGTGAGAGGGAATACGGGGTACTTGCTTGCATGTGTATCGGAGAAGGTGAATACCAAGAGTGGGTGTGAATGTATACTCGCGGAGTTGGAGGTCCAAGAGTGTGACTAAACAAGAGGGAGATCCAAGAGGAAAAAGGGAATACAGGGACATGATCATCATACACACCTTGGGTACTGCGGGTAGACAAAACTAGACAATAAGCACGTGCTAAAATTCAATTTAGAATTCCGGTGCACGTAAAGTTTAGTTGAAGAAGGACTCATCATTTTGACAATCCTACTGGGGATCTCTAAAAAGGACACATTCGAGGAGAATTAGTGGACTTGGAGTAAGAAAAAGTGACCGAGTGCCAGTAAATTAGGCAACCCATAGGTGTATGTAAGAGACTTTCCCTTGGGTAAAGAGACTTAAACATTTTGGTGCGTTTGCCGGGAAGAATCCATTTGCGAGGCAATTGCGGGCTCTAAGTAATCCAATCGGACCGATTCCGAGGGATTTAAACCAAATAACGTCTCGTATAATCATCTTTTCCGTGGGCTTCAGAGGCCTATCATTTGGTGCGTCTGCCGGGAATAGCTTGGTACGTCTCTATAAGAGAGTGCCATAGGTTCGCCTAGCGCCACAGGTTGGCCGAGCTTGCGGACCCAAGATCTAGTACATGAGCGAGGGGAGCTCATCGTCAGTAGCAACACAAACTCAAAGAGAGGAACGCGCTCAGAGAAGAGCCCTTGAAAGAGAAAGAAGAAGGTGGGAACCGCCAGGTGAGTGGACCTCGATTAGTTCGAAGAAATCAGTCAAAAACGTGTACTCCCGTAGGAGAGTCGCGAGTCAAGTACGAAAGTTTGAAGGAGGGATCCTGAAGCCATGTGTGCTAAATTTTTGGGATCGAAGTGATATTGATATCACACCTCTGTTCGAAATGGCTCAGCGGATTTCGGTTCACTTGGGGGACTTCACTAAGTTCTCACGTACTTGGGACGAAGATCCGGATAGTTTTATTCAGTTGTTTGAGGTTACTTGTGAGGCCAATGACGTAGTTGACCAGGATCAAAGGTTGAGGATTTTTCCGGCTATTCTCCGTGATCAGGCAGCCAATTGGTATGGGAATTTGACACCACAAGAGCGTGGAACTTATCAAATGCTCAAGGAAGCCTTCTTGGCAAAGTTTCGACGACAAGGCTTCCAAGACAGATTGGCCCAACAAATGGATTACTTGCGACAAGGAGTAAACGAGAGCATTGATAACTACATTCAGAGAATGGAAACATTAGTAAGAAAGATGGGGGTGAATGCCCCGAATGATGAGACATTGAAACGAAGATTCATTTCGGGATTGAGAGATCCTACGGCGCAACAACATATCAGCCTGACAAGACCTGCGACCTTAATGGATGCTAAAGAGCAAGCGAGGCTTTGGGAGGAAGTCCAATTATGTCAACAAAGGAAGATGGAGCTCTTATATGAGCCTATGGGAGGCCCAGGGAGCATACCAATGAAAGATCCGGGCCAAGGAAGTCCCGCATTGACGACCCCAGCTTTTGTAGCTGCCACTAGCACACCAGTCGAGGTAAAGCCTGCGCTAACCGAAGAACGAATATTGGAGTTGGTCACGCAAGCTATAAAAGCTGCCACAATAACTCAGGAGACATACACAGTAAAACCAGAGGTCACAACAAACCCGAATCAAGTGTTTCGATCAAATACATGGTGTGGAAAGTGCCATGGTTACGGCCATTTGGCTTCAGAATGCCCCACAGTCTCGAGAGTATTCACAGATAGGTCGCCACCTAGGATGCGTTGTACTTTTTGTGGAAGAACAAATCACACAGAGGACCGATGTTACAACAAGAGAGCCTATGAAGAGAGGACCATGAAATCAGGAGATACAAGAGAAAGACCTTACACGGGATTGCCCGCTCAAAGTGTACCACCGACATCTCGTTGGGAAAACAGACCGACTTATGGATATGGTACTCAGGGTCAAGGAGGAGACTATCCAAGAGGAGCCACGCGTGATCAAAGAAGAGATGGTCCAATCCAGTGCTGGAGATGTCATGGCTTTGGCCATACTCAATCTAGATGTCCAAACGAAAAGAAGCCAATCGATTATACTCCATTATGTAGGTACTGTAGTGGAGAGGGCCACTTTGATGAGGATTGTCCAAAACGAAGAGCTGCCGCCGGCAAGGAAAAAGGACCAGTAGGGTCCTCGAACTATGTTGATACTCAGATGCATCTCACATCAAGAGCTCAAGAGCACGTTCCTACGATCGGAGTAGTGTTCAAGACACCGAACCCTCAAGAAGGCTCTAGCTCGTCGATGCACTTTGTGGATGCTTACGAGACCAAGAACCCACACAAAGATCCAACTGTGGCAGTAGTCACAAGGACTCAAGAGTACTCGAAGAAGAATCCAGGAGGCGAAGGTGAAGAAGGGAGTCAAGAGAGGATAGCTGAACACGAAGAGGTAGAGAATCAAGTTAGAGGACTTGCTGAACAGCAAGAGTTTGAGGATGGGGAAGAAATTGAGATCCTTCCACCAGTAACCAAGGAGTTTGTGCCAGGCATAGCACCATTCCCTGAAAGATTGAAAGCTCCTAAGATTAGAAAGGAAAGACAAAGTTCGGAAGAAGTAGATATTGTGAAGTTGCTCGCTGACACTGAAGTCACGCTGGACATTGGCACATTGCTAAAATGTTCACCTGCTTATCGGAAACAATTCTACAACGAATATATAAAGAAGCCGAGGAAAGCTCGAGATAAAAATAGACAAGATAAAGATGTCCAAGGGATCATTCAAAGCATTACGATGCAAATTGATTCGAATGCTCCAGTTGTGACGGTTGAGATTAAAGGGTATGCAGTCCCTGGTGCTCAGTTAGATAGTGGAGCCGCAGTCAACCTTATGACCGAATTCATGATGAAAGCTTTGGGCCTCAACCACATGGAAGAAACGCCGATGTCTTTGAGAATGGTGGATCAAACACAAGTGAAGCCTGCGGGTCTTTTGAAAAATGTAAGTACAATGGTGGGCGGTTTAGAGTTTAAAGTTGATTATCTGATAGTAAGACCAAGGACCTCAGAGGCTACCTTCTCGATCCTACTTGGACGGCCATTGTTGGTGCAAGCCGAATGTGTGCATGACTGGCGCACAGGTTTTATTTCGATAGGGCCAAAGTCTGATCGGATTCAAATACAAGTATCCCCACCCTCGAGCAACAAGAAGAAGACAATAATAGTCGATGAGATGGAAAAGAAAGAAAAGGAGAAAGCAAGGCACGAGAGTGCACGAGCCAGGTTTTCCTTGAACACGGACGCCTACAAGAATCTGCTTCAAGACGGGTTCAACTTGCAGCTCTTTAAGAATCAAGACACGAAGATGGGAGAGTACCAAAATCCATTGCTCTATAACGACGATTCGGACCAGGAGTTGCTGGGATGGTTGACACATACAAGTAAATTTGATTGCTACATGTTGAGTATAGACACAAGTAAAAACAAAGCTACTCAATCCCTGGAGAAGAGAACTTCAAGAGAAGAGTTGAAACTAGAGCTAGCTCCGGCGATGGAAGTGCAACAGTTGAGAGAAAGAGTTAGAATGCTAGAAGCAGAGATTCTAAGGAGAAGTCGAGAATCGGAAAAAGAGGCGAAGAGTAAGACTAAAGTGTCGGAAGCCATTGCAAAAGTTGCATTAAAGAAATTAGGTTCAATTGAAAAAGAACAAGACAATGATTTACTGGCCAATCATGCACGCATAATCGGAGAGCACATTCCAATCACAGTGTCATCGAGAAATAAGGATTATTCGTGAGAAGCTCAGTTGGAAAAATGGGAAGTCTTTCCAGGAAAGTTCTTGAGTGTAGGGTCAGAGCTACCAAATGGAGTACGAGACTGCATTAAAACGACACTCAAAAATTTTAGCGAGGCCTTTGCATGGTCGTATAGTGATCTGAGAGGAATTGATCCCCAAATCTGCCAACATTATATAGACTTGGAAGAAGGCACACGACCAATATGCCAACGACTCAGGCGAACGAATCCAGTCTACTCGGAATTGATCAAGCTGGAATTGACCAAATTATTGGAGGCAGGATTTATATATCCCATCGCATCCAGCGAATGGGTATCACCAATTGTAGTTGTTCCGAAGAAAAACAAGAAAATCCGTATTTGCATAGATTATCGAAAGTTGAACGAGCGCACGAAGAAAGATCACTTCCTCTTGCCATTTACTGATCAAATCGTGGATAGAGTGGCTGGCCATAGATTGTACTCATTTTTGGATGGTTTCAGTGGGTACAATCAGATCCAAATCCATGAAGAGGATCAATCCAAAAACTACTTTCACGACAGAATGGGGTACGTACGCATATCGTGTGATGCCATTTGGATTATGCAATGCACCGGCCACATTCCAAAGAGCAATGATAGCTGCATATCAAGACTACTTGCAGGATTGGATGGAGATATTTCTTGATGACTTTGCAATCAGAGGCGACGATGAGAACATGATGGAGAGGATCGAAGCAATTTTAAGAAGAAGCATCGAAAAAGGCATCGCATTGAATCCTGAAAAGTGTACATTTGGAGTACGAAAGGGATTGCGGTTGACGAGGATAAAGTGGAAAAGATCGGACAACTTCCACCACCGCAAACTCGCGACAACTCAGAGGATTTTTGGGCCATGCAAACTATTATCGACGATTTATATTAAATTTTGCATCCATAGCGGCACCACAGACGACTCTTTTGAGGAAGGACCAACACTACGAGTGGACTGGAGAGTGTCAAGTTGCATTCGACTCGATCAAAGAGAGGTTAATAAAGGCACCGATTTTGGTAGCACCTGATTGGACGAAGGAATTTCATGTACATACCGACGCTTCTCATACTGCAGTTGGAGCAGTACTATGCCAAGCCGACGAAAAGAAGATGGACCATCCTATTTACTATGCGAGTCGCAATTTGAATAGCACTGAGAAGAACTACACGACTACGGAGAAGGAATGCTTTTATTTTTGTTTGCATGGGGAAGAAAGGAGGAAATTTAGTTAGTGTAGGTTGCGAACCTAGTGTGCATGCCTTCTGTTAATGCAGTACTACTGTAGCATCATGGATGAAGCTTGGTTCTGCACTCAGAGGTATTGAGTTCGATGTCTAATAATACAATAGAAATCCAAATAGAATTCTATTGGAAGCGGCATGAACTCAAAAGCAACTCCTAATGGCTAGTGTGCTGGTAGAGTAGGACCATCCCACGCTGATGGCCAAGTTTCAATTCTTGCCTACACACACATGTGTGCTATTGTGGAATGAAGCATGGTTGCTTTTTTTCTTGATGAAGGGAAAATATTGGTCAACAAGTTCTGCTATTGAATGGTTCTTAATTCACTTGTCTATTCTTAGGTGATTAGTACAAATCTAGAAGTTGAAAGAGATTGAGCAAAAAAAATCTGTTGAAATTTGTATCCATCGCATGTATGGTCTAGTGATATGAACATTCTACACCTGCCATATGTTCTGGGTTCAATGCCCAAATTCTACATGCCTGACATGGAACAAAACATTTTCAGCATTTTTGCATTTCCAAACTCGGGGTCATGGAAATGATTCACCAAAAGAATTCGGAAGTAAATATTTGTCAGTTACATACAGATAATGAGAAAAAGAAGCTGAAAATTCTTCAAGAGAACCACTAACTAATGAGCATGATGAAGATCATGTGGAGATCTATATGGGAGCTTGAGAAGAAGGTGATAGTCCCTCCCATGGTTTCCATGGAAGCTCTAACTCTGATATCAATGTAAGAAACTAAGAATTACGACCACCACCTGCTAGAGAGATGACTCTCCTCCCAATCTTATGCCTATATATATACCTGCTCAAATCAACAAGGACCACAAATGTAACTAGAGTCCACAAGTACATGTGCAATCTCCTCCACTCTTTTAATATCTTCCATTAGAGTCTTCTAGTGGTTGGAGAGATCTTGACCACTGCTTTAGTACCTTTCACTAGAGTCCATTAGTGGTTGGTGTACTCACCACTCAAGTTATGTCTTGATAGACCCAAGTTAACTCATGTTAACTTGAGTTAGAGGGCTCTAGAGCTCCTTGGGAAAAACTCTCTCCCCATGCTCCCCATGGGGGTGAGCACAAGATATCCTCCTTCAGAACATTGAGACTTAACCAGTAAGCTAAGTGGATCACTTGATTAAGAGACCACGTGAACTCATGCTTAAGTCTAGTCTCAAGATCTTTGGCCATACACATGGGTGACCAAACGATGTTCGATTTCAAATTTGTCTGAACCGGTCGGACCCTTAGATCATAGACTTACTTCATTATATGAGGATATGTTCCATGCTTGCACTAAGCACATTGAGGTGCACCATCATTATGCCAGGAACAGGTTCTTTGTTGGAGAGATCAGTTTTTCATATGTGCCCACACAAGAGAACATTGGAGAACTTCTCACAATGGCTCTACCTAGGGAGAAGTTTGAAGCTTTCCACAAAGCTTTTGGCTTACTTCCTTTTAAGGATTGATTTCACATAGCTTGGCACTTCCTTATACATGAGTGCTAGCTCCTCGTTCACCGCATCATTCTCAAGGAGGATTTGTTGATATATTTAAGTAGTGATGTGTGTGAACACATTAGGACCACCGGGGCAATTCTTTCCCTCTCTAGAGGTTTTTTCCCCTAGCTTCTATATATGCCTATAACCCTAACATGTCACTTATCTTTGTACATTCTTTTGGTAATACATTTAGTATTGTGTGTTGTGCTCCATGCTTCTTCTTCTTCCTTGTGTTGTTTGTGTGCTTCTACAGAACTCCAACACTCTAGTCTCATTGATTCCATAATAGTATAAGCACCATTGATTACAACAAATGAAGGTCAATTTTTGCCATTGCTATCTAGGCTCAGATTTAGAGACAAGCTACCCTCTCTAGTCTCATTGAGAGCATAATAGTATATGTTTAGGACCACAAATAATAAAATCACACATCCCAAAATGAATATAATTAAAACTCAAACAAACAACCTAACTTGTGGAAATTTTTATAAAGTATCCTTGAAATATGAAGCTTGATGCACACCATAAAAGAACAACATTGAATGCTATGATTCTTTAATAAATTTATATGAAGTGATGATCAAATGGAGATATCTAAATCCTACATGAAACCTTGTTAAAAGTCAATCCTTAGACCTTAACTCAAATCTCGCACACATAGATGACATGTGGAGCCATCATTATGAGGCTTCATAAATTTCATCCACTTTCGTAAGTCCTAGCTTACCAAAAATTTGAGTGGGTGTTTTCTAGATTCTTCAAAAACTTATAGGAACAATTTTGAACACATACATACACACACACACACACATATATATATATCCTTGTCATGAGTGTTGGTACATGAATTCTACTCTCTTCGAAAGTTAGATTAAAGTTTAAGCAAGAAGTTTCACACAACCCTCTACTAAGTTATCCATTCTTTTATCTTACAATTCTCTTTAGTAAGCCGTTGCTCATTGCCTCTATATGGAGTGAGCTAGTTTCTAGTAGGTTTATATTTTAGATATAAATCCTCTATCCATTATCAATTTGAGATGCTTCCACTTGTGTTTTATTATTCATATAGTGTATCAAGTGTGGTATAATTTTTGTGATTTTTCTATAAGAGAATTGTGAGTGAGGTTGCAAATAGTGCAGGTATATTTTTCACATTGGCAGAGAGCAAATAGTTGGCAATGGCTACTAGCATTCTACAAATTTTCATATCTAATCCAAATTTAAAATTTGAGTTAGAGCCAAAATAGTGATTCTAAGTCACTATGGAAGACGAGATATGAGGGCCTACAACCTTCAAAATTTACATAGGAGTGTTGATTCATCCACCAATTGTGGTATCCAAGAATTTTGAGTAAATTGGCACTCTTGGAAGAGGTTAAAGCAACCATTTTAATACCTAAAAGCTCTTGAAAAAAGATCTATAGCATACCTATAAACTATATTGACATTTAGAAGTGCTAAAATCAAACACCTCAATACATATCAAGGGAAGAAGTTATAAGAAGGTAAGCAATTTGAACTTTCGAGGGAAGTTTACGAATCAAGAAAATCTCAAGAAATGGTTGAATATGTTATTTAAATAGAGAAGTTGAAGAACGGAAATTACCAACCTTGGAGATTTTGGGTTAACAATTTTGAAGATTAGTTAATGGGCTTCAATCTAGGTCTCAATATGTAGAGCCATTCACTCAAGAAAAAGGAAGGGAAGTGAATGAGTGCATTGAAAGAGATAGGAGAGTCACGTTTATCCTATGCCAACTCCAAGAATTCAACTCATCCAAGAAGCCATGGGAAGCTTTTGGGAGATTGTACTCCATGTCCAAGAAATCCTTGAAAGATTCAACTCAAGACTGAGTTGAATAACTTAAGGAAGACTTTAGATATCAACATCATGAAGGGCTTTGGTGTGCTGAACAAGAGGAGCAAGGAGGAGATGGAGAGAGAGAGAGAGAGAGAGGAGAGGAGAGATGCATGCACTTGCATGGGGTAGCCTCGAAACCCACATAATGATCTCTGTTAGGCAATGCTCTATAAATGATATATGTATATGAATATTGGGTAAGGTAACATGACTCTTACATCCTCAACAATCTCCCAATTAAGGGTCAATGTGACCATAAGTGGAAAAATATACAAACTATGATGTAGGACTATATACTAATGTACACAAAGAGTCTCAATCTCAAGCCATATTGATCAACCTACACCAATTGCCTCAAACAAAGTGTATCCATGCACTTCAAACTTCTCTAGACTCATAGCAACAAGAGTTAAGCTGATATTTTACTGATACAAGAATTGATGAAGTTCTTGCAAAGCTCACACTCACTCTATGCTTGTGCCGATCATTGAAGGACTCACAACTCCAATTACAAATACTCCAATAGCAAGTGCAATGTTTGGTCTCAAGCATAATAACTCGTTGATCAGACTTTTGAATGCTCAGAAAACCTATGCTATATTGGCTAACCTAAGCATGTCATCCATGCCTATATCCAAGGCATGTAAAGCACCATCATCAAGAATGACAAGCATATCCATGTCAACATCTAGCATGAGCGAACCAAAGAATGAATACATAAATGTTAACTCAATACATTATGTATAATAAGAGCTATTTTGCTCTACCACACTAAGTGTATCATCATGCTCAACATGAGCTAACTGCACAACATCAAAACCAAGATCCATTTGATGATCTGAATCTAAGTGAGCATCATCACAATGCCCTACATGAGCATCCACATCATGCTCTAAAGCATCCAAATGATCATCCAAAGTGTGATCCATAAGAGCATCCATATGATCAATAAAATTGTGCTCTACAAAAGCATCATTAGCATCCAAAGCATGGTCTATATGTGCATCCATCTGATCATCTAAATCTTGCCATACATGTGCATCATGAATATCAGTAGACCTATTTGTGGGTAGAAAAAACGAGACATGACGAGTTTCACACTACACATAAGGCTGAGATCCCACTGAGATAAGATTGTCTCCCACATGAAGTACCTGCAATGGATACATGTGCCCGATCCTAGCACCTCAAGCAAGCATAAGCTCTCCCAACTACAACATGAAATGATGATCACCAAGGAATGATAACATCTGCTCTCCTCTAATTGGCTAATTGAAATCAATCCCATAGGGAATGAAAGCATATAATGTACATGTCTGAGTATAAGTGATGCTCCACTAGGTAGCATAAGGCATACATCTCCTTCACCCTCAATGTCATATGTCATATTATCAAGCATGTGCACACATCCATGAATCTCACCTGAGAATCGAAAAAACCACTTGTGATATGGAGTAACATGAAAATTGGCTAATGCAATATTCAAACAACCCATATGTATGCTATCCAATGAACAAGAGGAACCATGAGATGAGTCATAGGAGACCTGCATCACCTGCATATCTCTGATGTCATCATCACATCCGCTTGAAGCAACATTGTTGATATGACCCGCATGGCCATAGTGGCAACATTGAAGTCCTCAATGTGATCTATGTCTCACATAAGTCAATGAAATCACATACATATCATCTATTCTCTGCCATAATGCACTACTCGCCCCCTCATGCTTCACAAATTGATATATAGAATCCATGAGTTGTAATCAGATAGTGGAACTATCCAATGCATCCATATCCATCCATACATGGTCGATCATGTCACGAGGCCTCTATGCATCTCTATGCACATACATGTGTAACTATGCATAAACCAATTTATGCCACATCTAAGCTTTCCATCTTGGAAAGTCAGTGCCATCAAATTGAGAAGACACAATGCTAGCAACCCAAGAGACTATCAATGTAACAAGAGACTAGGAATAATACTAGCCACTACTATATATGCCTCAATTTTAGAGAGACGATACCCTCTCCAATCTCATTAGAGGCCATAATAGTATAAGCACCATTGATCACCACAAATGAAGGTCAATTTATGCCATTACTATCTATTTTCAAATTTAGAGACAAGCTACCCTCTCTAGTCTTATTGAGGGCATAATTGTATATGTTTAGGACCACAAATAATATAATCACACTTCCTAAAATTAATCTCAAATGAAACTCAAAAAAACAACCTAACTTATGGAAATTTGTATAAAATATCCTTGTAATATAGAGCGCGATGCACACCATAAAAGAACAACGTTGAATGTTGTAATTCTTTATTAAATTTATATGAGTGATGATCAAATAGAGCTCTCTAACTCCTACATGAAACCTTGTTAAAAGTCAATCCTTAGACATGTCGAGCGATCATTTTGAGGCTTCATAAATTTCATCCACTTTTGTAAGTCATAACTTACCAAAACATTGACTGGGTGATGTCTAGATTCTTGGAAAATTTATAGGAACACTTTTTTAATGTGCACACACACACACACACACACACATATATATATATATATATATATATATATATATATATATATATATATATATATATATATATATATATATATATATATATATATATATATATATATATATATATATATATATATATATATTGTTAGCTCAATAAATGGTTGGTTTTGGTGCACTAACATGCTTCCATTTTTGGAGAATATTTGTTTGGATATAGGTGTTTTGCAATGAGAATAGGTGGCCGGTGATGATAAGATCGACTCAAATGTGGACATAAGGATCAAGAGCAGTAGGGGTGAAGCTATGCATGGTTTTCAGGGGATGGGACAGAAGGGAAGCTTGGAGCATGGCTCATGCTGACATGTTTCCAAACATCTGTAATTTCTTCTGCCATGTTTCTCACGGGAAGGGCAACCAACCCTTTGAGTGTTAATCTCGCTGCTGGTGCAATCGGTCAGACAATTGGGTGGATTGACTGGGCAGTTGTTGTAATTGTACCGGGTTTAGCTTCTCTCTTGGTGATTCCACTGTTGCTCTATGTGGTTTGTCCCCCATCTGTCAAAAGCAGTCCACATGCCCCCAAGCTTGCAAAAGAGAAGTTAGAAGCGATGGGGCCCATGACCAAAAACGAGGTTATCATGTCAGTTACACTTCTAGTTACGGTTGGTCTTTGGATTTTCGGAAGCACTATAAAGGTGGATGCCGTCATAGCTGCTATTTTGGGACTTTCTGTCCTTCTGATATCTGGAGTTGTGACATGGAAAGAATGCTTATCAGAATCTGTTGCCTGGGACACATTGACATGGTTTGCAGCTCTTATTGCCATGGCTGGCTATCTTAACAAATACGGTCTCATAGCATGGTTTAGTCAGACAGTAGTGAAGGTTGTCGGAGGCTTGGGTCTAGCATGGCAACTAGCTTTTGCTATTTTAGCACTCTTATATTTTTATTCCCGTTATTTTTCTTTGCAAGTGGTGCTTCTCACATTGGGGCCATGTTTACTGCATTTCTCTCAGTGGCAACTGCCCTCGGTACATTCAGCTACCCACTCGCTCGGCAGAAGCTCGTCGACATCTGTAGCAGTCAGCCATGGGTAAAGATAAGACACACATCAACATTGTTGTCATTGGTCATGTCGACTCTGGCAGGTCTACGACTACTGGGCATCTGATCTATAAGCTTGGAGACCCCTTTCCGTTTTTTTGCCAGAAAAAAGAGTGTGGAAAGTCTTTTTTTTTTTCTCTGACAGGAGAAACAGAAAAGGAGCAACAGGTTCCGTTTTTTCGGGAGTTTTATCGGCGGCAGAGAGAAGAGGGGGGATGAATGTTCAGTTTTTCTGACTAGGGGTGGGCTTTCCCGCAGAGGATTTTTTTTTTCAATGGCGATGCATGTGTGTTGCCGGGACCCGATGCATATCCAAGGCTACCTAATGGGGCCGTGACTGGGAAAAAAAACAGATCCTTCATATTCCTAGTCTGTCTGATCGTTGCTGCTCTGTTGTGCTTATTTTTTGTAGCTAGAACAATGTGATGAGCACGCATCGACTAATTACCCGGAAGATTAAGATTCATAGGCATATAACTCTGCGGGGGGGGGCTTGTTCTGAAATGCGGAGGGGCACTCTCCCTCTCTGTTCTTTTCGGGTGCAAGAACGAAGGTGGGAGCAGGTATTGAGGGAGGGGAAAACTTCAGCATAGTGAAGAAAGCAAATTTAGCTTGCCTTTGTGCGGGATGTCCTAGAAGCACGAAGAGCAATGTGCAGGATGTAATGTCGAGGTGACCGGAGTGGAGCGCAATTCATAGCTGATGCACCTGTGGAAGAGGGCAGTAGCAGCAGAGGGAGAAAGTTCATTTGGGGACGTCCCTACTTTGAAGGGGTGCAGAGGAAATGGGGGCGTCCTTCATATAATAACAACTCTGCATCTTCATCTGCTGGAGCAGAACGAAGTACTAATGGTGCATCAAATGGTCTGGATATTGAGAAGGCCTCAGGTGGCAAACAAGGGATAGTACCCCAAGAACCAAAATATGTGAGTGACAGAAATAAGCAGCCAGAAATCTCTGCAGAAAAGCAAAAGCTTGCAGCTTCTCTTTTTGGTGGAAAATTTATAGGAACACTTTTTTAATGTGCACACACACACACACACACACACACACACATATATATATATATATATATATATATATATATATATATATATATATATATATATATATATATATATATATATATATATATATATATATATATATATATATATATATATATATATATATATATATATATATGTGTGTGTGTGTGTGTGTGTGTGTGTGTGTGTGTGTAAATCCAAGTACATGACTTTTAATCTTTTCCAAAGTTAGTTTTGAGTTTTAGCAAGATGTTTCAAACAACCCTCTACTTAGTTATCCATTCCTTTATCTTACACTTCTCTGTAGTTAGCCATTGCTTGTTGCCTCTAAATGGAGTGAGCTAGTTTCTAGTAGGTTTTTGTTTAAGTTATAAATCCTCTATCCATTATCAATTTGAGATGATTCCACTTGTATTCAATTACTCATATAGTGTATCAAGTATGGTGTATTTTTTGTGATTTTTATCTAAGAGAATTGTGAGTGAGGTTGCAAATAGTGAAGGTATATTTTTTTACATTGGTAGAGAGCAGATAGTTGATAATGGCTACTAGCATTCTAGAAAGTTTCATATCCAATCCAAATTTAAAATTTGAGTTAGAGCCAAAATAGTGAGTCTACGTCACTATGGAAGACAAGTTATGAGGGCCTGCAACCTTCAAAGTCTACATACGGGTGTTGACTCATCCACCAATTGTGGTATCCAAGAATTTTGTGGAATTTGGCACTCTTGGAAGAGTTTAAAGCAACCATTTTAGTCCTTGAAAGATCTTGACAAAGGATATATAGTAGACCTACAAGCTATATCAACATTTGGAAGTGGATTTTTAAGATAGAAGAAAAGACCTCAAAATGTATAAAGGGAAGAAGCTATAAGAAGATAACCATTTTGAACTTTGGCTATTCCATATCACTCAAGGGAAGTTTAGGAATCAGAAAATCTTAAGAAATGGTTGAATATGTTATTTAAATAGAGAAGCTGAAGAAAGGAAATTACCAACCATGGAGATTTTGGGTTAATAATTTGGGAGATCAGTTAATGGACTTGAGTGCAAGTCGCATGATATGTAGAGCCATTCACTCAAGAAAAAGAAGGGGAAATTAATGAGAGTGTTGAAAGAGATAGGAGAGGCACATTTATCCTATCCCAACATGTTTGTAATAGAATTCATCCAAGACGTTGTGGGAGGC